>VZUI01013723.1:0-22954 GCA_013401135.1 Cettia cetti | reverse complement strand
CCTTCCTTCCTCCCTCCCTCCCTCCCTCCCTCCCTCCCTCCCTCCCTCCCTCCTTCTTCCCCCCTATGTCTTTTTGAACAGGTTAAGTATTTCTATCTCCTGTATTTCTTGTTGAGCTTTCCTTCTCTGTCTTTTGTATTCTGCAGACACTGTAGAAGATGAAATGGAAATGGCCACAGTACGACATAGACCTGAAGCTCTTGAACTGCTGGAAGCACAGAGTAAATTCACAAAGAAGGAACTTCAGATCTTATATAGAGGTTTCAAGAATGTAAGCACTTAGCTTTTGAATTTGCAATCTGTTTATGGGATATGCCACTGCAATCTCAGCTGTGTAAGAGTGATGAGCAGTGCAGTTCATGAGATTAGGTAGCTAAATATTGCATGTCTGATCAGATGAGGAAACAATCACTTTGAAACAATTGGTCTAAAGTAATTTAACTATTTAATGAACAAAAGATGCTGACAAAATAGAAAGCATCAAGGAGATAATAATTATAACTTAGTATAATAGGAATTTGTTCAAAGAGAAATTAAAATTTGTGTTGAGGTTGTTTGTCTAAGGATGCAATAATAGAAGATTCCTGAAGAGTTTGGTCAGTAAGAAGAAAGATTTTGATTTTTTGTATTCACAGGAGCTGTCACAAAAAGTAATTGACTTCAACTGCATAGATGACTTTTTTATTTGGTGGACAGCTGTAGATAACTTAATCAGTTTTCACTAGTTCTAGAAATCTATGAACTTCTTAGATCCCTTTACTTGGAGTAATTGTGATTTTTTTTTTTTTTTTTTTTTTTTCCGGTAATGTGTGATGTAGTGGCCGGTCCAATGTTTTATTTGGCAGGGATCCCAAAAGAGGACCCCAGTACCTGGGTGTAGTCTGACTCATTTTCTGGTGTGTACAGCTGCCCTGTAGTCTGGGGCTTGGCTTTGACTTGTGAGGCATGCACGGCTAGTAGAGCAACTAAATAAGACTCAGAAAGATGTGAGTACTGAACTCTGTTTTCTTAAAAAGTAGACTTTTTCTCTATTTATTTTGCTTTCATCTGATTAAAAGAAAGATGTGGAATACTACATGCAGTTAATGTTGGAGAGAAAATATTAAAGAACTATTATGTTAAAAATTAATAATAGCAAATTTAAATCATTAGTTTTTATGTTAATCTATAATTTTAGCTGTAATTATTGTAACTGTGCAGATGCTATGTCTCCTGCTAAGGTGAAGCTAAAGATGAATTTAATGTCATTTATCACCTTGTAGTTTAGTTTTTCTTTCACCCTTCTTGGGTGAAAAGGGACAACCTCTTGCCCATGGCATTTACCAATTAGATGAGTTAATAAAAACACAGTGAAGCTCCATAATGGGATCAGAGAGGATATCTTGTACAATAGCTTGTACAAGAAGTGTAAATCTTGCAGAGTTCTTAGCTTTCCTGTATTCTGTAAAGAAAGCAAGACATGCAAAGGGGTGTTTAAAACATATATTTTTTATCAAAAGGTTACAATGCAAGTAAGACAGGGTCACTTAATGTGTCCTGTCTCTATCATCCTCAGTTCCA
Source organism: Cettia cetti (assembly GCA_013401135.1). Classification (NCBI taxonomy): domain Eukaryota; kingdom Metazoa; phylum Chordata; class Aves; order Passeriformes; family Sylviidae; genus Cettia; species Cettia cetti. The sequence continues at coordinate 21,394 of VZUI01013723.1, read as the reverse complement.
GAAAGTATATAATGTTGGCATGTTAGTGATTAACAGTGATTGCTCTTAAAAGCTTTTCATGTCCTCAGGGTTCCAGAGAACATTTCCCTGCTAATGACAATATTCTCCAGGCATTGCAAATCATGATCTAATGTCCCTAATTATCTAAGGCAAAAAGGTACAAAGTATAGTGGATAAAATAAGCCTTCTGTCTGTTCCTCCAAGAATAATTATTTTTAGAGTTTCAGAAACTAAGAACCTTGATATTTCTTTGCATAAAATGAAGTATGGAGAAAGAGAATAGGTTACAAGGAAGTATTTTAATTGGTACCTTTTTTAGCATTTTCTTAAAAGAGGAATTCCAGCTCTTCATATACTTTTCTGTTCCAAGATGTAAGTTCTACTTACATCAAAGGAATATTGATGATAAGACATGGTAATACATCTTTGTCCATATGTTTCATTTCCTTATGAGTACATGATAATTCAAGACATCTATAACATATCTTTGACTAGATAGAGTTAATGGGCATTAACTTCAGTGTTTTCGTGTATAATATCATTGCAAAATTATCAATTATGATCTAAAAGGCTGTAAAGCATGCCCAGGGCTAGTGGCTTTTATAAAGATAAATCAGTTTAAAGTACTGTTCTTTAGCCCAAGTATTAGATTTCAGATATTAATTATTTCAAACTTTCACAGTTTCTACTGCAATATATGGTGCTAGATCACAGTTCTCTAATCACTTCAGAGAACTGGTAGGACAAGTCTACCTCAGCTCTATGAGCAGCTTGTCTATGCTGATTAGTTCACCTTTCCTATTAGTTCACATATCTACCTTTTATCAAATCTGTCTTGAGTGGCTTTGGTGGTACTGATCCACAATTGCATTGCAATGTCTCCCATGGTCTGCACTTGGGCCATCTCCCCTTACAGTGCTCCATCATTCTCTTCTGCCTGCCACAGGCCACCTGCCTTCTTACACTGTGGTCCAGCTTAGTGCTATCCTGCCAGTGTTCCCACACCTGTGTGCCTTGTGTACCATGTTTCCACCCAGTCTCCAATGGTGCCACCCAGCTGGACACTGACTTTGCTTTGTTGGGTATGAGCCAGCAAATGTGTCCGTCTATGCAGAAAAGGCAGTTCTGCTTCAGGTAAGGCATTTCCAGCAGGTCAGGGGAGCCCTGGGAGGCCACACCAGCCTTGCACTCAGCACTGGTGAAGGAGGCCACATCTGAAGTGCTGTGGCCTCTTCTGGGCTCTCCAGTAAAACAAAAGTCTATACTTTAACATACATACTGGAGAGTATGTTTTATACTTTAACTAACATACTGGAGGGAGCCGAGCAAAGGGTCACAAACGTGTCTAAAGGACTGGAGCCCTCTCCTGTGGGGTAAGACAGGGAGAGCTGAGACTGATCGGTCTGGAGAGGAGAAAGCTCAGCAGGGATCTTACCAGCATATATGAAGGGAGGGTGTAAAGATGGAGCCAGGCTCTTTTCAGTAGTGCCCAGAGCCAGGACCAGAGGCAGTAGGCACAAAGTGAAACACAGGATGTTCCCTCTGTACATCAGGAAACACTTGTTCACTGTGAGAATAACTGACCACCAGCACAGCTTGCCCACTGAGTTTGTGGCATCTTCCTGCTTGAAGATATCCAAGTTAGTTCTCTGGATGTGGTCCTGGGGATCCTTTCCAGGTGGGTCTGTATATGCAGGAGTGTGCAACCAGATGTCTCCAGAGATTGCTTCCAACCCCAGCCATTCTCTGAGTCTGTGAAATTCTGCTTAATCATTCCGCTAAGAAGGAAACTGCTGAAAAGATTTAATGAAACCCACAGGCACACTTATTTAACAGGATGTCATCAAAATCTTGTGTAGATCCTACCTCTGTGCTTTATGCTTTTTACCTGATATTTGCCTTACTATATCTTCAGTAATTTAAGTATATAAAGCAAGATAAATTAAAGCATGAACTTAAGTTACTGTAGTTCTGCTGATGGTGTGGTCCTGTTAGATGAAATTAGCAGCATCCTACAGCACATTAGTACTAATTGAAAAGCTTTTTTCTGTGGAATCTCACTCCAGCCTGCTTATTTCCCTGAATCCTGTCAGGTTTTAGGATGTCTGTTCTGAGATAGGGATGAACTGAACTTTTCACAGCTTACCTCCAATTATTTGTTATTTCTGACTTCAAATTGCTTACGTGTAGTCTGACTGACTTCAGATGAGAAAGTAGGGAAACACACCTGCATTTCTGTAGTGTTGATAATTAGAAAGTTTGGTTTGTTATCATCAATTTGATTTTCCACTGTACATAAATTACATGCAAAATCCAGGCAGAAGGAGCACAGGGTCTCACAGAGCCTCTTTGTGTGTACATAAACACCTGAAAGCTTTAGAAAGTCTTGGATCACATTTAGTAGAGCTGCTGCTCTGAGTAAGGAAGAGGTAGAGTAGAATTGCAGGGAATGCTCAAAGATGATTGAAATGCCTTTGGGACAATGGCTGTTTTGGTAGGACTTAAAGTCAACATTTAAAATGAAAGGGGATATACACTAAAGAAAACGAAAGGAGGTGGGCTAAGCACCTTCAGATGACTTAACAACTATTATATGGAAAATTATCAAGGTAGAACTTATGTCTATATTAGGTAATTTAGGCATTTATAAGCTTCTATACTATCCTTGAAAAATGAACTTAATATAAGGCCTAAGCCCTTCTCAGACTGAAAAGTTGTCCCCAGCACTCTGGCTTTACAATATTTCTGTGCTGTTGTTGATGAATTGCTGCTCAGCTGCCATCACAATGGGACATTTCCAATTTGTATTTGGCTTCCTGTCATCCCATTTCTTGTAAATTGAAATTGTGATTGCTGCAGTCATTAACCTTTCAAACCAATGGCTCAGTGGCAGTCCTAGTACAAGTGGCACTTCACAATAAATTGTACAGACTATCAACCATAGACTCAACATGTGGTCTTTTCTTTATCTTTTGTCCATTGATAGATCTCTCCCAGTTTTAAAAACATCCATTTAAAAAATACCTAGATAATGCTTTTACTGTACAGATGCTCCTGTGCTAAATTTAAATGTCTTTTCAGTTTGGTTGCTTATCCTTGTAAAAAACTTTGTAGACCTCTGTGTTGGGAAACTCCTAGACTTTTCCAGAAAACGGGAAGGATTTTTCATGAACCTTTATCTCACCTGGCTGTATGTCAGAGAAAATGTGAATTGAAGTCATAAATGCATAAAAATCTCTGGGGACACATATAGGAGCTTTAAATAGGCAGCTCCACACTTTTGACATTTATTGGGAAAATGGCATTTCTATGACAATTTTCTTCCCTTTTGCAAAGGAGACAAATAATGATAGTGAGAAAATAAATCTATCAATGTTACAGCTCAAAGATTGGTTCCCTCATCACACTACCCATCTATGTGCATAAATTAAAATATGCTTATTTTTCAGAGATTTTTTTATTTATGATTTGATGAAAGCATTGTATCATTGTTGCATTTGTGAGTCTCACAGAAAGTTTAATGGAAGCTAGTTTTAGAGGTGATAAAGCTCATTTATCGATTGTCTAAAGCACCTGAGCTTTGTGTTTGAACATTTTCCCTTTTAATTAGTTTTAAAAAACGAAAGAAAAATTATAAATTTTGTGAAAATAATTGAGATTTAGAAAAGTAGAATTGAGTTTGTACATGGAATACAAATAATTCTCACTGTGTAAATAATTTTTCTACTCCTACAATTTTTTTGTTTAACAATGAAGATGAAAGTTGGGTATATAATGTGCGTTTTCCAGGATAGGCACTAACTTGTGCAGAAGCTGAAACACCTCAATGTAATTTTGAGTACTGAAGTTAAAGTTTTCAGAATGATTTAATTTTTCCTAAATATTTGTCTGCATGATATTCTAGGAACATTATGTGCATTTGATTTTGATTGTGAAAAGAAGTTATTAGAAACATCTGTGTCCTACACATGGATGGCTTTTATCTGTATGGCTGTGCTATTTGCACAGTCTCTGACATATAGCTAATAGAGGTGTACAGTTCTGTATTCTCCTCTGTCTTTCAAATGTAGTTTCTAAGATAATCAATGTCTTGGTTAGAAATTATTTAGTACAATTTGAAATCTTGTACTGACAAGGGACATAAACATTTGACTATTGAAGAGATTAAAAAATAGGCATTGCAAAGGGTTAAAATACCTCTGTGTTGATCCAAAACAGAGATTTGGAACTCCACTCCATTTTCTTTGCTTTCTTACTTAACCTTTTCCACCTGTTCTAAAGCATGACAAGGGACAATGACAATATAATCCTCTTAGTTTATATCTCTGGAACATTGTATATTATGAAACAGAGGCTTTCACGCTACAAGGAGTAAGAATTTAGCTTGGCTCAGCTTTCTCTGAATTGGCTGTGTCACCTGTCTCACAGAGACAACAGGATGTCTTCAGTTTGTCATCACATTCAATTCTATACTGAACCTGTATGTTTGTATTGCAATGAGTAAATGCAGTTTCAAGATTAATACAGACCAGAACAGAGAGGAAAAACTCCAAAGTGAACATGAGTGGAAATCACAGTAGTGCAAGAGTATTTTGCCCCTGGCATCAGTCCTCCAAAGCCTTTTCTTGTAGGTGAGGTAGCTTAGAGCTTAAATATGCTTTTCAACCTGTGGAGCCCTGGGACAGCAAGAAAGATTTTTCACTTGACCAGCAGTTGGAGCGGTTGCTTTTCCTTAAGATTTGATGACTGTCTGTACGAGTCTTAGGGCTTCATGGCATGCAGTCTTAGCAAGATCTTTCCAGATGCAGAATTTCTGACTCAACAGAAGAGAGCCTTGAAGAAAAATTTAGATCAGTTAAAAGTTGCTACCTTTTTTTTTTTTTTTTTTTTGGCTAACATAAATCAATACCAAAACCATTTGAGCTATATACCTCAGTGACTCTGAATATCAAACAGGGATGCTCTACTGGGCATCAGTGAATGAGATGTTCCAATTGTGCTGAAAGCTTTTGCAGAGGTGCTGACCCCTCTGCACAAGGCAGTGTTTGAACACCAGTGTTGTAGACATACAGAGGTTGTACATACAAAGAAGTACCAACAACTTGTCTTTTCGGATAGACATAATGATGACAGCTGAACAGTGTGCCTCATGCATATAAACCTGCTGAACTTAGAGCATAAAAATGCCATTAAAATCGAAAAAAAGTAAAAAAAAAAAGTTCTAAATCTTACAAGAAAATCAGACAGTAGTAATTCAAACTGAAAATTAACATCTCCCCATATTAGAAAACTCCTGTGACTTGTTTGTCTTAATAAACTAGACAATAGAAAACAGCATAATGAAGCTCAAGCAAGTAAACCTAGAAGCTAGATAATGTGTGTGCTGTCAACAGTCAGATTTCTGTAAATCCTTTTCTCTCTAGGGTTTTAGTAAACATGTATAATGCACATAGCTCAAATCTCCCCCTTTTAAAGTTGAGTTCTTGTTTTCCAGTTATGCTTCAGATCAATTGTTTTCTCAATTTTAGATGACTGAAGAATAACTTTAAAATAACCAGCCTTTGCCAAGGTAGAATTTTGTTATTATTTTACAAAAGCCCTGTCATTCATTTGCTAGGGACTTAGAGGGAAATCTTCCATATTTCAAACAAGGCTATGTGAAAATCTTTTAACAAACTGAGCAATAAATTGTTCTTACATTCAACATATATTTCCTCCAAGTGCTAGTAAAGAGACTTGAAACATTTCAAAAATTTTTCAAGTAAAATAATTTGGAAATACAATTTGACAGACCTGAGTATAGTTGTCAGTTGTCACAAATTTACAGATCTTAATGTGTTCAGAAGAGATATTTGTTTCAATTAGTCTCACAGTTACTGGCAGAGATTGAAACCCTCTTTCTGAAAGTTAATAATGAACTCAGTCCCTATACTTCTATTCATCTTATGGCTTGCACAGAGATACTTCACGTTGTGCTCACTAGGGAAAAAATGTCATCTAGTTTACCATGGACTCTATTAACAATAGTGGCTGCTTGCTCATGAATTATCTCTGAAAAAGGTAGATGCCAAATCTCTAATTAAGTAACATACAAAAAGACTATGATTTTAAGTACCCAATAGTAATAGCAGTCCAGACTACCAAATGCCTCTAAAGCTCTTCATTGTAAAAAAAAAAAAAAAAAAAAAAAAAAAAAAAAAAAAAAAAAAAAAAAAAAAAAAAGTCAGCATTAGATTTTGGTGGAATTTTATTGTTTTGTGTGCTTGTGAGCCCCTCCTATCTGGAACTGGCAGTACCCTGTCCTGTGCTCTGGTGTACTCTCCCTGGGGCTCACAAGTGCCAGCTTGACACTTGAAGCACAGTGCAGACCTTCTGTTTTACCAACCAGATGCTCAGTGTAACTCATCTGCTGGCAGAGCTGTTTTCTAGTACATGAGCTTTTATGTGCATCAGTTTGGAATATAAATGTTTATGTACTAGAATACGAGCAGCCAAATGTCGTCTTTGACTACAGCTCACTGCAGTTACTTTTTTGCAGCATCTGGACTAAGCACTACAGAGCCTGGTATTTGAATTACTTGCTATGGTTGGATTTTGGTTTCTGGATAATCACTAACATTAGAGAAGTAACATTTGGTGCAATGCAGCTCTGATGATGTTGTAATTTAAAAATTTAGTAAGGAAGAAACTCTTACTCTCCTTTCTCTGCCCATCCTCTTCATGAGGTGTGATGCATGTTAACTGTAACTCCTATAAACACTACTTTATAACACACAGCTTAACATAAAATAGTTCTGTGAGAATAGTTACGAGTTGAGACAGCAGCATTCAAAAATCCCTCTATCTGGCTTTCTTTTAAATACTTTTAAAGAATTTGTGTACAAAATATTATAATTCTTTATTAAATATTGTACTAATTTGTCTCTCTGTTCTCCTCCAATTCTGATGCAGCATGTGGACATGTATTTTCAGGTGGGGATCCTAAGCCTGCAAAATGAGGGGCGAGGAAATAAATATACTTTCTGGTGAAACTTCTTGATGTTGCAGTTCAATCTTTTGGGTCCTATGGACTGGATATATAAATCTTATTTGTGCTGGACTCAGGGATCTGTCATGGATCCCAGGAATTTCCAAATGCTTTTGGATCTTTATATCTTTTTCTACTTTAAATATCTGATCGATGTGAACAAAATTAGCAACATACAGGTTTTGTCAGAAATAAGCAAAACAGATGAAAGTCATTTCACTATTTCAGCAGAATTAATTTCTCTGTTAATTAATTTTCAAATGACTTTAGATCAACATCTGTGCTAAAAATAAACACTGGTAAATCTTCAAATACGACAGCAAATCACAAGTGACAAAGCTGCAAGGTCAAGTCTTTCAGTGTTAGGGAAGTTTATTACAAGTCTTGGGTCAACCTGCATTTACCTTTGAGTGAAAGTGTCTGACAGAACCCGTATTCTTTAGATCAGCTGGACACTTGTGCAGTTGCACTTCAGTTATGTGAATGATTCTCATATTAGCTTTCAAGTAATGGAATTTATTCAACCCAATGAATTCCATTGTGAAATATTCTTAAAAGATCTTAGATACGGTGAGTGTCAGAGAAGAAATAGGAGCCAATAACTTAGAAGACAGCATGATTCAGTAAACACAGCATGAAACTAGAAGTCTAAAGACTCCAACCTTTTGGCTCTCTGGCTGGCTTATTAACTGCCACACACCTTTAAAAGCCTTAACTATCACACTAAAAAGCCGCCTGGGTTGCCTGAGAGCATTATACCAGTGCTTCAGGGCCTGCGTGGGCTCCACATTGACAGCTGCCTAATTTAATGTCTCTGGTCTGACAGCCAAAACCTTTCAGAGGGTCCCTGGCTATCTGAGAGATTGCTTCTCAGCCATTGATCAAAGCCTCCTCAAACACATCTTGGGAACAAAGTGGGGAGTACCAGTAGGGGGGCTGGTGGCTGTGGGAAACTGAACTTTCCCAGGAGCTGGAGATAGCAAAGTTCATCCCTAGAGGAGAGAAAAACGAACACTGAATTCCTCGATGTTAAGAGCAAAATGTGTGGGCAGTGTATTTGAGGGAGATACTCTACTCCTCAATGGCCAAGCTCCATATCTGTCAAGTTGAAATCACAGTAAACTCATGCCTGAAAAACACTGATCTAGGAAGCACTTTATGTGCACTTTATGTATTTCTAACAATTATTTACTCACTCCATTTATGCATCTCTGACACTGTGATGCTTCACAGTGGCCTCACAAAAAAGAAGTGCCACGAACAACTTTAAAAGTGAACTCTCAGTGACTGAATATAGCAGTATTTGTATCTGACATACTATCCATAGGCAATTAAAATATTAGAGGAACAACATGTTCATGATTTTTCTTGTGATTTAAAATGTCAGCATTAAGCACTGTATTTAGATGCACAGGCTACCAAGTCAGTAATCTACTTCACTGAAAAAGAAGCATAGTACCACTCCTGTAATGGAGCATAAATTATAACAGCCTTAATTTCTTATTCTGTTCTCAAAATCTCTGGTTATGGAACAAAGATAAACTTAATGTGCCATAAACTTAGCAGACTGTGCAAGGAGTTTTTATGTCCAGAAATTTCAGCCTCGATGTATCGTTGTATAAGGAATGATACAACCATGAGGAATGAAATCTCTTTTTTAGGACTGAACTGATTGATAGATTACTCTTTTTCAGATGTATCTAATTCTCTAGTTCTCTCTTTTTATTCTTCTTGTTACCTGTTTTAACTGGGAAATGTCTTCTCCTTTTTTTATTTCTCTATGCTGTTCATGTTTTCATGAAAATATGCCAGCAAATATCAATCACCATTTATATAGGTTAAGTATTCAGTTCCAATGATTTGGCTTATGCTACAAATTTTAGACATGCTGCCAAAAGCAATGTATCGAGTATCCACATATGAGGAAAGGAAAGCTCCAGAACAGTCTAAAGGATATTCATATGGTTCATTTAGATTTTTTGCTGTGCTAAAATCATTATCAGTTCATATACCTTGTTAAACTTCAAATTCCATTCTGATGCTTTTCTCATGTTTTTTAATTATAGAAATAATATCTCCTTAGCAGAGATATTGAAGAATTACAGAAATAATATCTCCTAAGCAGTAATGGTACATACTCCCTTGTCTTATGGAACTGTTTACCACTCCTTCTCAAAAGGATTTAGATGTATGGCCACAAAGCCCACTCTGGTCCTTCCATGATCACCATGAGCAATAGAGCTCTCATGGTCAAGTGTCTTCTCCTTATCATGGATTCACACTCTGGGGAGACCTTTGGGCAGCAGAATAAAAGTGTCAGTGTGCTGTGCTGGTGGACTGGGTGAGCACAGAAGTGACAGTGAGGTTTTGATACATGGGGAGTGGACCCTGTCTCAGACACTGAGTGCCAGAGCTCCTCTAGGATGAGGCATATTGCCCTCACTGTATGGACAGGGAAGAGGCATTTCTTCCCACAGACCACATCTCTCTCTCATCCACAGCAGACTCTTACACATTGTTGCTTCAATTGTGTCTGATTTTCCCCACTGTACTTGGTGAATCAGCTCCAACTTATGCTAATGTCAGGCTTAGTTTTATAAATATTTATGCAGGTAAGCACATTTGTTCTTCTGTTTGCACTGCTGGTGCCCTTCTCCTGAGACAGTGTTGTCAGTAGTGGAGAAAGCAAAAACCTTTGTTAAAGGGTAAATGTATTACCATATAAAGTATAAATAATGAGCACAGTGTTTGATTTTCAGTGTCTAAACCAGTCCCCATTGAATTTTATGTTCTTTGCCATTTCTTCAAGCTGGCAGGAAGCTGTAGGCACTGAAATTCCTTGGTCTTTTCACTGTGTTTAGCACTAAACAAATATTGACCTGTCTGCCTTTACCATTGCACATCTTTGAAAGAAACAATGGCGTATTGAAAAAATACTGGAATAGCATGACTTAGGACACGCTTTCAGCCTGACTAGCTTTCATTCAGTCATGTGTCTCAGGAATGCAAAACTCAGTGTTCTTACTTCATTATTAAAATGAAAATTTGGTTTGATGTCAGTATTTAATATCAAGATCCAGTTGATTTAAAAGCATTTAAGACAGGATATAGAATATTTTCACCCCCAACATGGTGCTTCTGCTTCATAAATACCTTGAGCTAAATTCAGGCTTTTCCATTTTCAGATATGGGTATATAAAGATGGTGCAAGTCCATTAACATTTACAAGGAGGTGGTTAATACAGTTTCTTCCTCAGTGAATCTTCCACTCTTCAAGGATACAAGGAGCTTCTAGGAAAAACAAAAGCACCCTCATGTAAGAAAAACAAAATAAATGCCTCCATGGTTTTAAAGAGGGGAATTGACCTACCTTAAAATACTGTTTTTAGGGACTGGTAAAGTTCTCCATTCTGCTCAAGAGAATCACTTGAGTGGGTCTACCCAGGAGTACACCCAAGGAACCAGCACTTGCTAATATGGAACTGTTCCTTCTCCTCTCACCTAGAATTTTAGCTGATTTGAAGGGACTTGATTAAAAGAACTCCCATGGGAATGTGTGAAAGGCAGGCCACCAAAGCAGTGCTCACCAAAATACAGCTTTTCCCAAGAGGGTGAGCACGTTGTATTTGCCAAAGTGTTTACAACAAGCTGCATTGCTGGAGTATGTGTTCTGCTGCATTTTAGTTTAATTATATTTCCTGCTTATCTGTCTAGTCAGGATTGTAAAATGCCATCCTGCAGTGACAAAGGCAGAAACACTAAACACCACTCAGATGCCATGGACTCATCCATGAAGTTTAGGTATCAAGCTTTCAGGTGAGCTTTTAAGTTCAGATCTTTAGCCGTGTTGTTTACTGTTGTTTTACTGCCAGAGCTAATAATAAGAAACTAAAAATTTCACTAGTTAGTGGGTATTGCTAAACAAAGAATGGCTCTGATTAAAGGCATTTGCTGGCACCTCGCCTGCTGAGTTGTGGAAGCAGCCAAAGTGTTGATTGTTATTTACAGTGTGAAGCCACACATGCTGGATGTGAGCCAGTTCCTTTATTTCTGCTTGTTTTCCTCTGAAACGGCCATAGAAAGTAGGGGGTGGAAAGAAGCTTTTGTTCATTAGAGTATCCTCCAGTGGGAGGCTTAAAATGTGGTACATCTTTGCTGTGCTGTAGGGAAACATTATTGTATCTCTTCTACAAGTAGCGAAGCAGAAGCAAGTTTTGTGTTTTACCTGATGAGACAAAGCTTGGAAAGTGTTTTTACATGTATTTCACTAATGGATGTCAATGGAGATGCTTTCAAATCCAAACTGCCACAACATTCCCAGAAATGTAGACTGTTCCCTCTGAGTTATGAGTTTACAGTTCCTGTGGCAGAAATGAAACTGCAACAACCCGAGATATTCCCCCTGTGAGTCTTAGCTGAAGTAATCCTACTGTACTTAAAGTCAAAGAGGAAAGATCAAAAAGAAAGTTGTCCCTTTAGACCCAGTCATTAATGTGCTCTGTTTGGGTCTGCCTTCTTTCTTTTGAGTCTTATAAAAAAGCTTAAGCTTTGCACTGGTAACCAAATAGGTAAATTTATTGGAAGATTTAAGAGTAGGGACAAAAGACTATCTGGAGTAACTGTCCTTAACCATTCCAAACCACTAACCATTACTCTGTATTTCACCCCATACAACTTCTATAAAGACTGGAGAAAGTATTTCTTTCCCACTATGACTATTAGCTCTCTCGGCTCCCAACTATATTCAAGGATGCAAGACTAGACTATATTCTGTTGTGTCACGAACTGTAAGGATTGATTCTGCAATAAATGAAAACAATAGCATTAGGGAGATATTTGGGCCCTCTTGAAGTAAATAAATATGATCCAAGATATAATTTTGGTTAAACATATTTCATCAATCATCACTTTTTCGGTAACAACATCTTTCTAAATGATGGCATGGAAGTTATTTCTAAAAATGAAAATCAAATATTTTTTTCAATAAAGAAGAGGCGCTGTGAAAGTGATTTTTTATAGCCCACTCCTGAGAAAACTGGCATGAGAAACCAATTTAAAAAAAAAAAAGAAAATCAAGGACTAATTCAATTTTAATAGTCAGGATGTTAAATTAATATGTCCCTTTCCTGATAACACAAAATATAGAAGTGAAAATTGAAGTTAAAAACACCAATGGTTTTCAATATAATTGAGATGAACACAGGTTATCTATTAGGGAAAATGAGTGAAAATCCATCCAACTAGAAATAGATTATATATACATATGTATAACATATTTTGTTATATGTAGTGGGGACAATATTCCACAGATGAAAAGTGTATTAATTCTGACCTAATTTTTTCATAAAAAAACTAATTTTCAGTAGTGTAATAAATAAAAATAAAAAAACCCTCACACCAACTTTTATTTTGAGCTTTTTCAATTTCTACTCTTTGAGTATCTTCACGTGTCTTACACATATTAATGTACTGGGACTGAACTCTCCTATGAAGTAGGAAAGGTTTTGAGGCTGTTTGGTAGCCAGTACTCTTGACTGGGAACCTGATGCATGTGTGTTCAAAATTTTCCTTTTCCCATCTATTCCATGGCAATCTCTGCTCTTCTTGTCTCTGCATGTTTCTTGGTAACAAACAGCAGCTCCTTCCACAGCCTTTCAGAAGAAAGGCAGGTAAGGTGTGGACTTTTCCATTATAACATAAGCCTGGGCAGACCCCCAACTGAAAGGCATCAAGATAGAATAAAACAAATTGTCATCCTCTGTGAGTAGTTTGAGACACAGTCCTGCCAATCATCCTCCCAGTGCTTTGACAAACTGGCTTTTATGGTAGGCAAACAGCAAAGCTCAAGGAGAACAGTTGGGTGCATAACATAATTGCCTGATCAAAAGAGCCAAGGTAGGTATCTCTTCTGTAGTCACAGAAATTATCTCATATGTACACTGGTTTCCTAAAAACTTCCTCAAAGCTCCCTTTTGATGTGCTGACATGTTGAATGATAAATCTATGCAAAGGAAACGAAATGTTTCTGTCCTTCAGGTAGTTTCAAAAAGAGGTGTTTAAATGCAGGAGTTCAAATACTGACAATGCACCAGTCCAGAAGGCACCAGTTCAAAGAAGCTGATCAGAGAAATTACTGTCAGGAATAGAATTCAAAGACATGGGCGTTTTCCTTTTAGTCCATAGTTGAAGCAACCCCTTGAAATTTTACCAACACCTAATGGGCAATACTTTGCTTGTATTTCCACCTCTGTGAACTTGTTGCTCTCTTTGGGACATCTATTGCAGGAAAACAGTGGCTCTCTTCTCCCCATATAATATTCTGTTATTTATTCTTCTAAAAGTATTTAGAGAAAAGGAAAATTAAAAAGAAAAGAAGCCTAAATATGGTCGTCTGTGACTACTTAAAATCTGTATTAATGAGAAAAAGTCTTTTGAACTGTCTGACTATTCCCAGGTTATTTTTTCCAGTCTTAATTTCTTGTGCTTTGTTCAGCCACATTTAAAATATTTCAAGAGAGAAGATTTCTCTGAATTAGTTTTCTGAGGCTGCTTCACAGGCTAGTGCATGGCATCTCTTTTAAGCATATCTTTTGAAATATTTTTTTATATTACACTTGTTTTCTCTTCAACGACTTCAAAACCTTCTCTCCCTCAGACACCTCATTTTGTTTGCATCATCTGCTTTGAAGTCCTGCTAGATTCACTTTTATTAGCTGCTGCAGGATTTTTACCCTGCTCTTGGTGTTTCTTCTAGGTTGCCCAGTGGTGTGATCAGAACCCCAGAAATGCCACTCAGCCCCTTTCCACAAAGATAATTTCTGATATGTGTTCTGTGGTTTTATGAAATAAACCAGTATCAAAAGTGAATCCTGTATTCTAAGAGTATTTTCAGGACAAAAAATTAATCACACTCGCTCTCACTTCAAAACAAATAGTGATGAAATCTATTCCAGATTAATATAGCATAGACAAGGTTATATTTACTACAGAGAAATTCTTATAAAATTACAAATTTATTTGGTCTTTAATTTTCAATAAGTTACAAATTTATTTATTTTCAGCATGCAGCTCTAAGGAAAATTCTAGTTTAGCCCTATTGGTATTTGGTAAACACATCTTTAATTCTAAAATATTCCCAAGTAAAATGGCTACAATACTGCTGAATGAATGTATTGAATTATAGAAATCTATTAAATTAAATAAATGAAATAATTACATTTCTTAAGGGGAAGTATCTGGTCAGATTCAACAGCATGAAAGAGAAAGAGTCTGAAGGTGTAGTCCTAGAAGGCACATACAGAGAGAGCATATAAGTACATGCAAAAAGAGAAGATATTTAAATCAGTGGACATAAACATGTATTTAAAATGAAGCAGTATGAAAACCTAAAAAAGCAGATTAACCATGGGATGGGAAACCTGTCATGCAAAAGTCTATAACTAAAAGATATTGAAAGTTGCCAAAACTCCAGCTTTATCCATCATTCAAAATTGTTTGTTATGCAGACAAAAGTCTGAGCTTTGAGTTTTTCTCCTTCATTCACTTTTCTACGTTTCACAATTTCTCCATTTTTGTGTCTTGGTTTGCCTCTTGTCTGAAAAGGACATTGATTAGGTAGTAAAGAAGAATCACCTACTGCAATATTTTTAAAAATACTGAAGGAGAGATATCTTAGACAATATGAGAGTTGTAAATAATTTACAAGGTTTTGAGTGGTTCATAAGACCATGTGCTAGAGGTGTAATTTCCCAGCAGCAAAATTGAAAGCAAGAGAGATCATCAAAAGGCAGAATCATATTTATTATTCGCTGTCTGGTTTTCAGTTTATATTATTTTCTCTTTAAAAGAGAGAGAACTGGACTCAGTTCAAATTGAACATTCCCTCCTTTTTATTCTCCAAAAGGAAAATCTAATACATTAATGCAATTTTAAAAGATTGTCAAACAGAAATTTGCTGTAACAAAAAAAGTTATATTCAGATCAAGGAAAGAAAGAATATAGGAAACTGTTTAAATAAGCCTCACCTTTTTCTTTCAAACTATTTAATTATTTTCTTCTCATTTATAGGAGTTTAATGAAAGGTTAAATGGATTTTTTTAATTAGAGTTGGTACAGTGGAAGAAGTCGGCAATAGCCTGACATAAAACCTAGGGGCATACTTAACAATTACAGTATTTCATGTCTTTCCCTGAACTGCACAAATCTCTTGATAAACACAATAAAGCCAGATTTATGAGTCAAGAAAAGTACAGTCATGGAGGTAAATCATGTTGGCCACATGTAGTTTAGAATGAAATTATTCAATATTAGAAGAGTTCCCTTCATGTAGAGTTTCAGAGGAAAGAAGCATGCTAAAGAAAAAAAAGTTTGAGCTGATATTTCTGGTAAATGTAATCGGCCAGCATCTCAGATTTTTAATGAATGTCCTTAAGACACCGTTTCTAGAAACCTTCAAGGATGGAAAAAGTAAAGTGTTACTGGCAATGCTGTGCCAAAGAACTACATAGGGAAAGGAAACTACATAGGGACAAACTTGAGAAACTCAAAGTGTCATTCCTGGCTCTCCTAATATATAGTTCTCTGAAAGTAGGTTGCCTTTTCAAGCAATGATTCTTTCAAACAGTATGGTGAAACCAGAGCTTAAATGACGGGGGAAAAAAAGGACCGCCTTCAAAGGAGGTGTGTAGATCATGTATTTCTCTAATAACAAAGGCTGGCAGCTTATTTTGAACTAACAAATAATAAATTGTATAGAATTTTGCAGAGTATCCTTAATTCTCCTCTAACATCACAACATTTAAATGCAGTCAGGAAATGGGACTCTCAGACTTCAGAGCTTCAGACTAAGGACTGACAGAGTTGGAGTTGTTGGCATTTCCTGTAAAAAGGGGAGAGCATTCTTTACAAAATGAGTATAGTTTGAATGCCTTTGTCAACCAAGGAAAAGGGAAAAAATTGTTTTACATGTTAATAAGCCATGGAGTTAGAGGAACTTAAATGTGCATTTTGTCATTCATTATTTATTAAACTTCTCAGGAAAAAAAAACAAAACCAAAAAGCAAACTCTGACCTGTAAAAACTCAAAATTACAGGTTTCTCTTTAATTCCTTCAAAATGTACCTAGCTCTTTTTTTCTTGTCTGAAAAAAATTACCTGCAGAACAGAAAGAAGCCACTGCTTTTTTTTTTTTCTTAGTTTCAAAATGCTGCATTGTTTTTTCACACTCACACCCATGTTAGGGTAAAGACTGTTTTTTCTTCCTCCTGCAGGTCTGGGAATTACATAGATCATAAACCATTATCTGCTTGGAAGAGGAGGCTGTAAAATACTTTTGTTACATTTTCTACATTGAATAACTATATTATTTCAATGAGTATCTGAAAAATTCACTGGTGTTTTCTTTATTGTGCTTCCAAGTAAAAATACTGCTCTTTTGCATGCTCTTATACAACTCCAGGAGGCCTCCTAAAGACAAGCAGTGTAGTAGAATCATAACTCATAGAATCATCAAGGTTGAAAAAGAAATCTGAGGTAATCAAGTCCAACCATTAACCCAGCACTGCCAAATCCACAACTGAACCATGTCCCCAAGTGCCACAGCTACACGCTTTTAAATATCTTCAGGGATGGTGAGTCAACCACTTTCCTGTGCAGCCTGTTCCAATGCTTGCTAACCCTTTCAGTGAAGAAATTTTCCCCAACATCCAATCTGAACCTCCCCTGGGGCAGCTAGAGGCCATTTCCTCTTGTCCTATGGCTTGTTACTTGTAAACCTGCTAGAAACTATAGAGACAGTTGCCTATCTGACTACAGTCTTTTTGGAAAGCTGGTGAGAGAGAGATGTTTTAGAATGCCCTCATACCCAAAGACATGACAGACTGGGAGATGCCTCCTCAATTATGGATTGCTCCTTATCTAATGAAGGGTAGAGGTTCATTTCACTGTTCCTCTCATTCCCCAAAGGCTTTGGTTCCAAAGGCAGTGTGGCCCAGCAGTCAGTATTAATTTCATCTTACAGAGACCTGAGTTCTATCTCTGCCTGCATCAGTGACAGCCTCTGTGCCCAGGGACAAATAATTTTGTATGTATATCTCTGACACAGCTGTTGGTTTCTGTTTCTTAGTCTAACAGAACTCTTTCTTACTTATGTTTGCATATGCTTAGTTATGATGAAAAGCTAATTTAGCTAAGGATAAGTGACATAAAATCATAATAATCCTAGATCCAAAGTTCTGACATGCATTT
Organism: Cettia cetti; assembly: GCA_013401135.1. Taxonomy (NCBI): domain Eukaryota; kingdom Metazoa; phylum Chordata; class Aves; order Passeriformes; family Sylviidae; genus Cettia; species Cettia cetti. The sequence goes on along the minus strand of VZUI01013723.1, from coordinate 4,122 downwards.
CTCAGACAGTGTATTTGTCTCTCAATTAGAGATTACGTTTCTTAGCAGAAGGTGCCAGAACAATGAATATCTCAGTGGTCCTTATTTGATCTAATTGGAATACTATTTGTTCTCACAGGAAAAGTTGTTATTACACTGGTAAAATATGTTACGCTACTCTTGATCCCCATTTCAAGCTATTAAGTTTCCCGAGTTTTGGAGCACATATGTTTGAGTCCTCAGTCCAAATAGCATAACAGTCAAAAATAAATGTATGAACCTTAAAACTTAATTTGTATTTTCTTTTTTTCCTTTGTTTCTTAAAATCCTTTTCTTTTAAAGAGCATACCTGGCTTTTTACCCACCTTTTTGTGTTAAAGAAGGAATTAAGACAAAAGAGGAATTAAGTACATTGTCCAAAGTTGTCTGCTCAGTCTGGCAAAATGAGAACTAGAAATCAGCTCTCTGGTCTTGGATATTTATGCTTGACTTAGTAAACAATTAGAATATTCCTTCTGCGTTTCCTCCCTCTTTCCGTAAGTCATTTTTGTAATGTCATTGGTTTAACCATCTTTGTTCTTCTCTTTCACTTTCTTTCATTTTCCTTGTAGTCGCTCTATTCAGAAACTTCTATTTATTCTGTGTTGCATATTTCAATTTATAAAAAAGATGAGGTTTGAATAAGATCTCCAGTGGCAGAGTCTTCTGAATTCGTTGAATTGAACTCTTCTAGTAGACTATGACTGCAAGTTCAGTCAGTAACACCTAAGTGTTTACATTCCTGTAATTCCTTGATTTCCATACCCTTCAAGTGCTGATTGCAGCGGAGGGAGCGAGCACTCACAGCCCACAGGTGTCACCGCAGCTCCGATCCCTGTGGCACCGTGGTGCTGCTCATGTGTGTCTTCTCAAAGGAAGTGGAGATCCATGGCACAGAAGGAATTTTTGTCTCATGGGAATTCTTTAGGAAGATACTTCAGTGTGATAATGTGCAATAATGTTAGGTTGAAAATCACACAAAGTCACACATTTTAAACTGTCAGTCACGCACATGTTGTGAACAGTCTCATGAACACTTGAGCAGAGCAGACCAGATTGGATGGTATTCATTTCTTGTCATCTGCTTTTTTCCAGGAATGCCCCAGTGGTGTTGTCAATGAAGAAACCTTCAAGGAGATTTACTCTCAGTTCTTTCCACAGGGAGGTAAGTACTTGGCAGACATGATTAGTGCTGAAGTATGTCTGTTATTTCCTAAGTCTGACTAAAGAGCCTCTTGTTCAAATTAACAGGATTGTTGCCTCAAGCTCTGTCTGAACTCACGGGATACTTCCTTGATTGTTGGACACATTTTTCAGTCTCTATTTCTGAATGAGATGCAATGATATCTGCACAGAGTGAGTCTTCTCTTATGAAGTTACTTACCTGTGCTTGGGTACCATTGAAAAACAAGTTTCTCTGAGTAGGTTATTTTTCTCTAAGCTTTCTAAAAATTCTTGCCCATTCTCCTTTATTCAAAAAAACCCTTTCACAGTAGAAAGAACTGTAGGAGGCACTGCAGTGACTCTCTCATATCAATTGCAGAACCCCCCTTTAAGTCTATGGGGTTTCTCTTCTTAAATGCTAACCTTGATTGCAATTAATTGATTTCCAGTTTTGCTATTTTTTATTTCCATTAAAATATGAAAAATGTGTAACAGGCTTGGTTTTTTCCCTTGAACCTCAGATTTCTTTCAATTAGAATTTTTTTTCTCTTTTCTTCCTCTTGCATTTACTATTCAGTTACCCCTCTTCATGTTCTCCTACAACTCTTCAATCCTACATCTTCAGCTTTTCCCACAGCTCTTGGGAAAAAGATTGAGAGATCTGTGTGTTTCTCTGGGATTGTTCAGTCCTAGTTTTTATTTTTTATTGAAAAACCCATATTAATTGATGGTAACAAAATATCTCCCCATTAGTTTTACTTTGAATAAAGACCTAGAAGGTAAAGAGCAGAATTCAGTGCAGGTTAACAACTCTGAAATCATTAAGAAGTTGGTACTCAATAGAAATGAACAAAAGGCTAGAAGGGTTGGCCTGCCTACAGATTGTTTCTCTTTGTAAACTTTCAGACCAAGCTAACAATTACAGTTTGAAATATAATTTGTAGTTACCCTTGGGTAATGAAAATAATTCTCTCTATATGATTTACAATGCCTTTACTACACTTAATTAAAAACCCCAAACTATCATATTTCCTATTGTTATACCCAGATTTTTATTGGGCAAAGAGAAAGCATACCTGTTCTAAAAGTAAAGTCAAATGATATTGTGAGAGTAAATGTAATCTTAAAGGGCTAATCTTTATTATTCCAGATCTGGTTGTTACAGAGAAGAAATCTATTAATGTAGTTAAAATGGATGTATACAGAACATCTAATTTCTAACCCTATTCCTGATGTTAGTACTGATGCTTCTGCTCCTCCTCTGGCCTTCAGGGCAGTGGCATCCTTTGGAGGAGGAGGTGAGAACTGCAGTGGAATGTCTAGTTAAGAGGCCAGACTGAGTTCTTAAATCTTTGAATGTCTTGTCAAAATAATGTGTGCAGCTGAGACCTTTAAATCTAAGTTGTGCTTAAAATAATAATTTTATGTATGCCCCAGTATTAAAGAGGAAAGAAGAATCTTGGAAGTTTTCTCCAAATTAAAACATGTAGATCTGTGCCCCAATTGTCTGTGTGATGAAAAACCAGGTACAACATGATGTATCATTATGACAATTTATATCTGAACAAACAAAATCATGTCTATAAGATTTTAAGCTTCAGGGCAACCAAAGAAATTGTTCAATGTCATGCAGCAAGTCACTTCCTCAAGAAACTTCCAAGACTGTCCAGGACAAGGTACAGGAGAATTACAAATAGAATAAGGAGCCACAAGAGTAACAAAGGAAAAGAAATTACACTGGATTGCAGCAAAAGCAATATATTTTAAAAGGCAAGAGTAACTTTGTAAAACGCTTTCCATGCCAGAAAGGGCACTCCAGTAATTTCTTTTTAGATTCACTGCCATACAGGTGAATGAATATACCCCCTAGATTTATGCAGTGGATCACCTGAAATGAAAGTTGGGATTTTTCTTCAGCCAAGTAGTCATGGATAAGAGCCCACACACTGAACAACTATTACACTCCATCACTTCTGAACAAAATAGATCATGCTTGTAGTTTAGTAAGTCATACTCTCCCCTGTGTAATGATTACCATTTTTTGCCTCTGACATTTAAAATTTTTGATGGTGTTTTTTCAAGGGAGTTCTGATTTAAGAGCAGTTCCTATCTCAACCTGTTAAAATAGCAGATTAGCCTACTAGTTATGATATCAGATATTTGGAAAGAAATTGTATTTAATTTGAAAAGTTAAGACTTTGTCTAAAATGAATAATGTTCAAGATTGAGGAAGGAAGGGTGAAATTAGACTAAGTAGCTCTAATTAAAAGACTAGTATACCTCATTCTGCTGTGGTTTTGAAGGCAAAATTTCAGACCAGAATTGCTTGAGAAAACAGCTCTGAAAAAGACTTTTGATTTATTGTTTTCCAGAGGGATTACCAGAAAAAGTATTTTTCAACCAGGGACTTTCTGTCATATACCGTCATACAAAAAAGAGTAGCATATTGTATGATGTATGGGCAACAAAATTAAAATATCTTTGTGTTTTCTGTAAATCTACAAAAAATACCCAGGAATATTTCAAATGTTTTCAAGAAATAGGTGCCAAGAGAAAGGAAGGTATTGAGAATTCCTTTTTCAGTAGTTATACCTCTATAACATGCTTTTTCTCTGAAGATGATTTGCATAGCATATTCTGTTGCACAACAGAAGTCTCAGTAGATTATAGAAAATATGACTATTAAAATGCTAAATATAAACTGTAGTCAACAAATTTACATTTTTCAGCTAAAGTGTTATGCTGGTTTGAAAGCAAAACCAGTAAGAGACTCCAAGTCAGAAGTACAATTTAATAAGAGGAAAAGAAGTAAAATAAAGTAAAATAAATTCAATAGTACAAAATACCACTGACAGAGTCAGAATACCACCTGACACCCTGTTAGGGTGGTAGTAGCAGTCCAGATGAGATGGTCTTGTCGAAGCAGTGATCCTGTAGAGA
>VZUI01013712.1:0-29996 GCA_013401135.1 Cettia cetti | reverse complement strand
AGCGCGGCGGCGGCGTTGGCCGGTGAGTGCTCCGGCCTGCGCGCGTCCCGCCGCCCCGCGCCCCCGGCACGGCTCTCCCAGCACCGCAAACCCCGGGCACAGCTTGCCCGCATCGGGCTGCCGGTGGCTGTGGGAGCCGCGACCGGAGGTACTCCTGCCCTGACCCCCGAGAGGTCCCGAGCCGTAGCAGGAATTGGGACGGGCGGGAGCCCCTTCCCGCTTCTGCAGGGAGGGCGAGGCCTAGGGGTGAGGAAGGGCCACTGCCTCTGAACGGGCTGGGGGCTGCTCGGTGCCTGTGCCTTCCTCCCTGCCAGCCTCTCAGCTTGAGCCGCTCCCAGACCCCTGCTCGGTACTGGTTTGACTGGTGGTATTGGACAAGGGGAATTTGCTCTTAAATGGTCAATACCGAAGACATCAGAATTATCAAATGGGATTTTTTTAACTGGGTAAGATCCACGTTCAGATAACATGTTCATGGAATGCAGTGCTGATTTTCATGTCAAAATTTCTTTGTAGGATCAATAAGTGACAGTAAAGATGTTCAGGATGCTTATTCAAGTAACCGATAATTTCTTACGTTTCTTGAAAGCTCACTTAGTTACCTTGATCCAAGCATTTTCTCATTCTAGTGCTGGATTTTATTGAAGAACAGGGGCCACAGGTAGCTCAGGTGTAATTGATATACTTCCAGGTGATGCTGCTTTATGTTGCTGTTCTGAAATTGTTAATTGATTGGTTCCCTTTGCTCTGATATTTTACTCGTAGATGGGGAAGCCATAGGGAGTTTGTATCATGGCAGCGGATGAGGATGGACTGGGACTGTATGATATCCGCTACAATGGTAAGAAGTGTTAGATTACTTTTTTGTTTGTGGGGAATTAATGCAAGCAGTCTTAGGCAAATAAATAGGCCCAGAAATAAGTTAGAAAGCAAATTTGAAGTTGTGTCAAATACTGATGAGCTGCAAATGTAATTAAGTGGCTGTGGCACAATATCATGCAAGCCATATCCCATTAGTAAGTTTGTATTTAAAACCATACCTGTGTGCTGTGGATTTCTGCAGTGTTTTGAGGGGATTCCCAGAACTGGTCTCTCCCCTGTCTTCCATGGTGTATAATTTAACCTTCAGCTGTATCTTAATGAAGCTTGCATTTAAACAGTTAGGGGTACTGCTCCTTTTTTTGCTGTTTGTAAGAGCCAATGTGCTGTCAACTGCCACAGTATCCATAGTCAAGGTACTCTTTATTTCCAGCTAGCTAATTTGACATGTATTTGGGAGATTCCCAGCCTCAGAAGGACTGTGGATATTGATGTTTTTCTTTATAGAAATAATATTTGTTGCAGAAATGGAGAGGTTCACGTAGAGGACACGAGAGTGATAAGAGGCATTGGAAAAAGACATGAAGAGAGACTGAGGAGATTTAGATTAAAATACGTTTACAGAGCCAGTTAGTGTGTGAGTAGATGGAAATACTAAAGCAAGTTTGTATTATTATACAGAATACTACAATACTTTTTTTTCAGCAAGAAATCTTTCTTTTAACAGTAGTGGTTTTATTATACCAAATCTTTTATTTGTGTTTTTGAGTTGTGTAAGTTTTGTATTCAAAGTATTCTAGAAACCAGTTTCAACGTTAGATCAAGTTTATTTAATTTATCACTTTAAAATCTATTTTCTCCACAGTAGGAGTAGTTTCCTGGATAAAATTCTCCTTTTACTGGTCTGTACTGTTGCTTCTATTTTCTACTGGTATAGAATCACAACTACACTTACTTTATGAGAAAAATAGTGTTTGCAGTTTACTAAATTATTGTTGGGGTTTTTTGGGTTTTTTTCTTCTTTTTTTAGCTGAAGCTTCCCCTTTCAGGGAAGGAGATGAGAGCTCGGTGGATATTTATGATGGCTTGGACAGCAGTTTGTCAGTTTCTGGTAGGTTAATTGTGTCTCACTGCTTGCTTGTAATATGGAGTTTCTTCTTCTTAGGCTGTTTTCAGGTAAAACAATATTTAGTTTTAAGTTTACATTCAGCTGGTGTAACCTATGCTTCAGTGAGCAACTTCAAGACATATATATTAGGCTGTATAAATGCAGCAGAAAATTCTTTTAATCTATTAGCTGAATGAATGAAAGACAGTTTTCCTCTGATATTGGCTATTTGAAGATACTTGGGCAGAGTATCTTCAAATAGCCAACGGTGCAGAGATACCTTAGCTATTTTATCTGTGCCTTCATAATAAATTCCAATTTTACCTTGGAAAATCATCTTTATTTTGTGTTTTTGTAAGTTTCAGGACCAGATCCAACAGTCACTGGTCACTAAATCTCCAGTGAGAAATCCAACATACCTTCTATGTGATAGAGCAAATTCAGGATATCCGTTCAACCTTTTGTTACTTTCTAAATAGTTTGATATGCTAATGTAAATTAATTTCCTCTTTTAACTTTTTTGAAGGTGTGAAATGAGTGGATCCAGCACATGTTCTTTTTTGTGAGCCTTAGAGTACCATTTAATGAAGTGCTGTTTCTAGTATTTAAGCAGTTATTTCTTTCCTGATACTACTACTGTAGAACTATTGAATTTTTATGAAGAACTGTACTATATCCTACTGACATAAAGCATATATATATCCTTTTCTCATTTTGCATTTTGCATTTCTTAAGTTCATATTTCATATATGTTTATGCATTGTTTAGTAATCATTAAAGACACGAGGAGGAATAACAACGCAATGAAAACATTTTATATAGTCCAGTTCCAAGGGACCTTGGTTTTTTAAATTTGAAGAGAGGACTGGTGAGATCTTCGCTCTGTACAGATAAGATGTTACTCATACATCCTCTTGCATTTTGTTAATATTACTTTTTGCATTATGGTATTGTCCACAGGATGGAAGCACAGCTTTGATAGCTGACTAGCTGACTTCGTTTATTTGTCTGCAAATGCATCTGTATTTGAGGAGTGTCATAAGCCAGGTTCTGTCAGTTAAGTGTATTTGGTGAACAGAGCACCCAGGCTGATTTGAGGAAAAAGCACTGTCATTAAATAGTTTGGGTGTTGGCTTGTCAGTTGGTTTAGGTTGTTTGGGGTTTTCATTTCAGTTTAGTTTCACTTACAGATGGCTATTTCAAGAAATCTCTGTACTTTATTGCAACATGGTATGACATGAGCATGTAATATTTCTTTATTTGTGTGTTGTTACCTTGTAAGTACAAGAAGTAAAACCAAATTGCACAGACAGCATAGAACAGTGTACACAAATCAGCATGGCTAGAAAAATACCCTTTTCCTTATGTAATTGCTTTTCTTTATACAGACAATTTTGCCACAAATGCTACACCATCTAGAAGCAGCTTAAATTTATTTGATGAGATATTAATTGAAGAAGGGACTGCAAAGAAAGCATCCTATGATGAGGTATGTATTAATATGGAAAAAAAATATCTTGGTGTTTTTGGCGGGTTTTGTTCCAAATTTACTTATGTAAAAAGTACAGAAAATGTTTCCAGCATTCTCACCTTGTAGGAAAAATAGGCTGTTTTAAAATAAGTAAAAAAAAAAAAAAAGTGTGCTAATAAACTCTTACAACAAGAAGTTCATCTGAACAAGTGAATCTGTCACTCTGTGACATGGTCTGTTCCATTTCTCATCCTTCACATGCAGTTCATTTATCAGCTGTGTTATGGGAAAATGTATTGTGGTTTCCCTGTAGTCAAGGATCTGGTCAGATATCTTATACAAAGCTAGTTTTGACATTTCTTCCTGCAAGTTTTACCAGAGTAAAGCAGATAAATCCATGACCTATCCTATGTGTTGTTAAATTCTGTCCTTGAGACTGAAGATGGCCATGCAGTAACTGCTTCTAGCAAATCAAAACAACTTAATTAGCATCAATCCTGGCCTGTTAGACTGATTTAAATGGCATGAAAGGGACAAGCATCCACAGATGTTGTAGAACGAGCAGGAGTGAACCCTCCAGAACTCCACTGAGTGATGAAAATATCACTTGGCAAGTTTGAAGATTGTTTACTGTTTGTTTGAATGGAAATTGTCGATTCTTCTGTGAAAACTTTGTCTCTATCTACCTCTAAAGAAGAGCTCATGCCGAATTGGTTTTACTTAACTTTGTGATCTCAGCAGGATCATGTCCTTTGCAGTCTATTTTTGCTGTACAAATGGTAACTTTTTGTTGTTTTTCCTTACCTCTTTTGTGTTATATAAAAGGTGATAAGCAAGTCCCCATGTATTTGGCTCTCACAACTCCTGTTCCTTGGTAGTTGTGTCTTTAATTTCACAATAATATGGCTTCTTGTTATACTGTGAGGTGAGCACACATAGATTTCCTCTTACCGGAGTCTTTATATTGTTTTAGAGACACGTATAACAGTTGGACTATATTGAAGCCTTTTGTTTCAATATGGTGTTCATATCTTTCTTTGGGGGGAAAAACAAGAGGTTTGTAATATACATTAGTGTGTTAACTAACTATAGATGTAGAGAAGTTGTCTTCTGTGTAATTAAGTCCACTTCTGTGCTGTGAATTCTCTCTTTTACAGTTGCAGGCAGAATATGGAAAATGTCAACAGCAAATTAAAGAGTTGATGAAGAAATTTAAAGAAATACAGGCACAGGTATTGTAGTTCAAAGGGAAATATTGTTAAGATAATACAAAGTAATTGAATATTGCTTTGAGAAAACGATTTCATATGCTTTCCAGACTTGATCCATTGTGTGGATGGTTTGCAAAACACCCCTGTAGATTCTAGGAGCTTGGTCTGCCTAGGATGTTGGCAGGGATAGCCTACTGACAAGATCAGTAGGTAAATTAATTTTTCACAATGTTGTATGCACTAAGACTTTTTTTGGTTAAAAGCTATTTTTTGTCTTCTTAATTAGAAAGTAAACATGCCAAATGAATAGTTATCAGGAAGGTATCCAGTGCTCTTGTTTTTTTAATGCACCAGGGACGGGGCTGTAAAGGTACCTGAGCTGTCGTTAGAACTGGAAGCAGATGTGTGTACTGCTTCAAGCATAGTGCCATTCTGATGGGTCTGAACTGCTCTTCAGCTTGAGCTGGTGTTCCCTTGCTATGCCATTCTGTAGAGCTGAATTATTTTGGGCAATTCTGCAGTGTGCTCCACTGCATATTACATGTTACACATAAGTGCCAAAGGTTCTAAGATCTGCAGTGGTAAGCAGCTGCTGCCCTATGACACTTCTGTATTGTTTTCTGCAAAACTTCTCTGCCTTTCTGAGCAGGCTTTCCTGAGGACAATTATCAAGAGAAGAGACTATTTCTAGGGTTGACAGAATATCATACCTAGAAATGTTAGAATGATAAAGCACCCAAAGTTGGTTTTGATACCTTGAAAGAAAAACAATTAATTACCCTCTTTCTCTGAAAGTGCCTGAGAGCTACATCTGTCATTTGATAGAGTGACCAAGAAAGTAATACATTGAGTGAAAGAATGAAGCAAAGAGGTGAATTATAATTTTTTAGCTCACTTGTTTTATGGCATATTTCACTTTTACTAAATTGTATGCCTGAAATGTTTGAAATAATTACCAGGACCACAAACAGAACCATAAATGTGAGTAATGTTTTTTTAAAAAAAACCAAACCAAAACAACAAAACAAACAAACAAAAACCCCCAAACTTTTTTGGATCTCAGTAATTCTGATTTCTTTGAAAGAGTTTATATATGTTTCACTGTCATCTTGCCAATGATGGGACATTCTTCTAATGGTTGTCTTGCACTATTTTTCATTATATGTTTGGATACCCAAGCTAATTCTTGTGTTTTTTTTCTCTCCCTCTCTCTCTTGCTGTCCGTTTTATATATATTTAAAATAGAATATTGTTCTACAGAATGAAAACCAGGCTCTCAAAAAGAATATTTCAGCCCTTATCAAAACAGCAAGAGTGGAAATTAACCGTAAGGATGAAGAAATCAGTCATCTGCATCAGAGGTACAAATAGACAGTAGAACTGAAAACATGCTTTTGGTCTGATCACATTTATATACTTATTAGAAATTTTTGTGTGTATTTTAAGGAAAATTAATGAAAAAATCATTACTTAGTGAATCGTTGTGTAGTTTAGAACCACTACAATCACAGGAAATATGTATCTCCTTTGCCTCATGAGGTCTTTGGTTTCTACTTAAGAAACCAAGAAGGAGTCCAAGTGGTGAGCATTTGCATGAACTTTTGTTTCCTTGTAACCCACTGTTCCTTGTGGGTTATCTAACCACCTGGCATGTTTGAAAGCATTACCTTACTAGTTTTGAAGCTGAATTGTGTCTGTTTTGTGGCCTCACACATGAATTCAGTGGAATTTTTCAGACAACAATGGAGAAGAAATAGATTATATAAAGTTTTCCTCGTAAGATATGAAATCCCTGTCTCCAGCTGTGGGGGATAACAAGTAGAGAATTCTTGCTTATTTTGGTGTACCCCTAATGTTACTGGAAGGACTTGAAAGCAGTGAAGTATGGATGGGAGAGTAGCTGACAGTAAAGTTTCTGAACCATGTAAAACCAGAGCAGGGGTTCAGGATTCAGGACACCAACGTGTCAGAAGGTTACCTCCTTGGTACTTGGGACACACATCATTGGTTTGTTTGTATTTTGTTTTGACCATTTGATATTTTCTTGCACCAAAAAGTGTTGTAAAGAAGGTTTCTTTGACATTCCTGTGCTAAAGGCTATGTGGATATAAACTATGCAGGTTTCTTTCCTAAATACAGAGAATTACCAAGCCCACTCTGATGGAGGTCAGGAGGTTTTGACATGTGTAATTCTTTCAGCTGATCAGCTTTCATCCAACAGCTGTTATTTTCACACCTTTGAGTGTGGTATTCTGAATTCTTTGAAAAATACTTTTTTGTTTTGAATATTTGACCACTTTATATGCTTTACAAGTTCTGTTGCATCTGATGGTGGTGAAATTTTGTGAACAAGGTATTTGATCTAGATATTTTGGAGGCATCCATCATGGAAAATTGGGGAAATTGGCACCTTGAGATCTTAGAAACATGCCTTGTCTGCTGCATGGTTTATAGTAAATTAGCTTTTCTTAAGCAATGCATCTATGTCTAAAGATTATTTCAAAGTTAGTATCTCTCAAGGAATTATTAGTGTTTATCTCAAAAGAAACCCTTCAACTATAAAACCACAAAACCAAACAATCACAGCTTGGATACAATTACATTAATTCGCACTTTCTAACTTGATTTTTAAAATTATTTTTAATATGATGACATCTCAGCAGTAACATGTGGCCTTGATGAGGCTTGGTTATCATAATGTACTACTTGTCTTCTGGAGCTTGCAACAGCTCCCAAATATATTTTATTTGCTTATTGATGGCTTTTAAATTATTATTATTTTAAATCACAAATGCTGTAAAGAACAACTTATTTTTTTTCCCCTGGGGAAGAGCTCTTTTATTGATGGACAATGAAATACTAATTTGAATTACTGAAATTGTTAACTAGGCTCAATACAGTATTTTTTTCATAAATCTTGATTTTTCTTTAGATGAATTTCTTTCAGAAAATATATATAAATTATATTCTTTTGTTCTGTGCTGATGGAAATTATTAAATGTCTTTTTATATCACCCTTTTTTCAGCTTGAAATTGAAAGTGGTAACAATTTCTACAGATATATGGATTCATTGCAGCTTTAGTTTAAATAAAATTTTAACATAACTTTTTTCCTTTTTATAAACAGGCTATCAGAATATCCCAACCATCGAAGTATTTTCAGCAGAACATACCTTCCAGGATCAACTAAAACAAAAGATTCCAATTCTAGACCTTCTGATTTTGGTGACAATATGAAGATGGAGCATAGAATGAAAAATGACAGTTCAAAAGATGCATACCATAGTTACTCATCTCATAACACGGACAGTGGGAAGTCTGGCTCTGAAAAAAGGAACACTCCCCTTTTGCTGAGGTTCCCTGCTGAAGAGCTCTGCAGTGATGGTACTCACACAAGTGCACTGAGCTATGACCATACCTCCAACAAGGATAACAGAAAGGAAAGAAAAGAAACTAAAAGTAATGAACAGCACAGTAGGGGAAATGTCAACAAACACAAAAGAGAAGTACATCAGACCACTGGAAATGATGGTGACAGTGAGGAGGGGAATTCGGATCCTCAACAGAAGCTGAAAACCCTTTCAGAGAAGGCTAGTAAAAATGAGTTGCAACAAAGTCAGAGCATGAAACTCAAATGCAGTCCAAGTATAGAAAGAAGAGTAGAAAGGGGTGTTTCTTCCTGGGAGAAACAGACAGCTGGTAAAGACAGATTTCAAACAAGAGGTGAATTGTATGCTGATGAGAGATTACAAAATGTATTTAAAAAGGATATTAAAACACATGATAAAGGTGAAAAGCATGCTGGCCAAAAAAATAAACCAAATGAGAAGCTGCAAGAACAATCAAGGAGGCCTGGTAGGGGAAGCAGTCCGCACTCCAAGAGTGAACATTCAAAGAGTCTTCATGAATCACGTAAATGTCGTGTGGAAGAGTCTAGAAAAGTAAAACACATTGACTGCAAGAGAGACAGGGGAACAGATGATCATACCTCTCGAGAAGGAAGGACTTCACCTTCTAATTTTAACAGCAGAGAGCATAAATATGCACGCTTGAAGGAAAGCAGTAGTAGACATGAATGGGAAACAGCACATTCCAAATCAGAAAGACACAGAACTGAAGAAAAAAGGAAAAGGGAAAGAGAGGATCAGGATGAAAATAGACATTTTAGAAGTGAAAAAAAAGTTGCAAAAGAATTTTCTCACCAGTCTGTAAAAGACTCCAAGAAAGGTACACATGTTACAAAAAGTGAGAGAAACAAATCCTGTAGGCTAGAAGAAACATCCAGAGTAGCAGATAACTTAAAAAATTATAAGGTACCCAAAATTAAAAGTAATCGCACTGGGCTAAAAAACAAAGACTTAAAACTTAGCTTTATGGAAAAGCTAAATTTAACTCTTTCTCCTAATAAGAAACAATGTCTTTCTGCAGTGGATGGACTTAAAACACCTTCCCAAAAGGCCACTGATGAGGGAGGTACAGAGTTCACACTGCAAGCAGAATTCTTAGATTCTGCCCACCCTGTAGACTGTGGTCCCACAGAGCAGAGTCATTCTGCACTACAAGTTCTAGACACTGCAGCTCAGAGCAACATGGAACCAGCACTGCCTGCTTCTGTCAGTTCTGAAGATGGAGCCTTGAAAGTTGCAGCAGCAGATCCAGCACAGTCTGAAGCATTGCCTGCAGTCACAACTGATGAACCAAGCTCAGAAACCTTACCAGAAGCAGAAGAGGGTCAGGTACAGCCCCAAGCCTTGCCAGAAGCAGCAAAGGTGCTGGTTCCTGATGAGATGGAGGCTGAAATGCCGTCAGAAGTGGCAGAGGCTTGTGATCCAGTTGAATTGGAAGCCTCAGTAAAAACAGCAGCAATGACAAGTCTGAACCACCCTGAATCTTTGTCCCTGGAGGTGACAGGGAGTGGGGCAGAGTGTGAAGAGCTGCCTGTGACAGAGGGTGAAATTCAGGATTATTATGTACCATCAGCAGAAGTGGCACAACCTGAACCTGCAAGTGCAAGTATGGGAGACCTTCTAGAGTCAACAGCAGAGAAGAAAGAAGAAGATAAAATATGGCTGGCTGCAGATCTAGAAAGCTCTGCAGCTCAGTGTGGCTCTCAAAATGTTGTCTTAGATGACTCAGAAGCCAAAAGTTCTGGTAACCTGGAGTCCTCTGATATTGCAGATTATGTCAGTGAAACAAAACCAAACTCTTTAATGGAAGTAGTTAGGGATGATGATCACCTGGCTGCAGAGAATGTTGACTACCCTACTGAGGAAAAGAGTGTCTGTGAAGTTAATACATCTCTTTCACTGGACAGAACTCTGGTAACTAATAAGGATGAACCACTAGTTGACCAGAATACTTGTGATCTGGGGCCAGACCTAACTGATAACAGTACTGCAACAGCATCTTCTCTCAGTGGTGAGATGTGTCCTGTAACTAAAGAGAGACAAACTAACCCAGTTTCTGTTGATGATGACAGCTCAATACTGAGCATTGATCTCAATCACTTGAGATATATTCCAAGGGCAATCAGCCCACTGAACAGTCCAATGCGTCCTTTGACTAAAGCACTGAAGATGGAAACTCCCTGTAAAGGCCTTGTGAAAACTTACAACAAAGGTATTTGTATATGCTTATACTAATATATTTTCTACGTAAAACTTAAAAGATCCACTCATGGAAAGCAGAAATTACTTCTTTTAACTGCTTTCCGAAAAATACAAATCGTGTCTTCTTAAGCTGTGTATGTCTCAGTGGTCCTTTTTGTTAGTAGTGGAAGCATTTTATGTTGCAGCCAAGATTCTAGCCATTTGAATATTAGTGTTCTAAAAATTGGAGTTGGTCACTACTGACAGAAGACTGGTTGAAATAAGAGTTTTGTATTAACTTAGTTAAAAAAATACACATTTCTTAATTGTGGCTAGTTTTGTATAGATCTCTTTAGGTTTCTCTCTGAAATTGTGGAAGCTAAAGTTACGTAGGATCATATTCTTTCAAGTATTTGTTAATTTAAGTCTTCCTCGTAATGTCCTGCTGCCATTTAAACAAAAATTCTTGGAAGTTTAGATTTCGTACTAGAAAAGTGGCATTGAAATCTTTTTTTTTTAATGTTTCAGAGTGTAACTCAGTACAGGATTATTAAAACATTAATGGGTCATTTGTTCTCAATTTGTTTTAGTTTTGAAATTGTGAAAAGAAAAGCCACCTATTGTATGTAAACATCAGTTCATAATGATGTGACAGTTACAATTTATCTGGTACAGTAATCAGAAAGCTTATTAAATGGAAAGAAGTTCAAAACTGATGAAAACTGCTATATTGTTATAGCAGTTATAACTATCTTTCCAATTGATGTATTTGTGACATAGTTCACGTGTGTTTGGTGAAATGTTGAGGCCTCTTAAATCTCAAAATTTGCTCAAAATAAAGTTCAGTTTGCCCTTTAAAGCTCAAAGAAATATATTGAACTAGCAGCTACTGAAGCAAACCACCCAAACTCGTTATAGCTCAGGCTTCCTGAATTCAAACAGTTCTGAATAATCAGTTTACAGAAGAGAATCTTGCAGGTTTTTCTGAAAATAACTGTTTAAAATTGCATTCTTTATGGTGATTAGCAAACTATTTTCTTTTTATAGATATAATTCCTGAAAGTACCATTGTCATCTGTCCCTCAAAGAACTTGTCAAAGGAGGTAAACAAAGAAAATCAAAAGCCAGTTAGCATGTCTGATGAACATTTAGAGATGGAGTCTCAGCTAAGTATCTCCTCAGATGAAATAGAAGAAGGTGAAATTGTAAGTAGTGATGAAGATAAAGAAAAATCTAAACCAGAGAAGGGCTCTGAAAATACAAAAAAGTCAAGACCAAAAACTTCTTCTGAGACGCGAAATTTGACCAGCAGCCCGCAGAATCAAAATAGCAAAACTGTGCACTGCAATGAAGATAATGGAAAATTTGTTTCTGTGCAAGTAAGCACACAAAAAAACAGAGAGAGGCATAGAAATCAGACCTTCAGATCTTCAAAGAATATGAAGAAAAACAAAACTGTGAGCATTGCTTGTCTTGAAAAAATAGTTCATGTTATTGTTGAACCGTCAAATATACAAGAAATCATGCAGATGCTCAGAGCTATACGAAAACAGATGAGAAAAAGTTATATGAAGTTCAAAGTACACTTCCCAGTTCAGCATTTTCACAGAATTATAGAATCTGGGATCATAAATTTTACAGCATTAATAAGATATTTGAACTTTTCCAAGATGTGTGCATTAAGTGATACATTAAAATTGAGTATCTGTGATATTATAGAGTCAAAACTTAAGCAAGTTAAAAAGAATGCAATAGTGGACCGTCTTTTTGACCAGCAAGTATCAGATATGAAAAAACAGTTGTGGAAATTTGTAGATGAACAGCTTGACTACTTATTTGACAAAATACGGAGAATTATAATAAAGCTATGTGATGTGCAAGACGAGGGTGATGAAGGGAAGCTCGAAAGGGCCGAAAAGCAAAATCATAAGATCAGTCATAAAAATGATGTGCAGAGACCTAGAAGAAAGTCCCTGAAAGATGGTTCTCAAAAGCCTGAAGAATATATTTCAAAGCAAACTGTGGATGAGAAAAATAAGACAGGTGCACCAAAAGCTGCCTTTACAAAATGTCTTAATTCCATTGATAACACAAGAAATTCCCAAACGAAAGTTCACCTCTCTAAAGAAAATAATTTACAAAATGCTCTTACTCCACTAAAGAGTGCTAAATATGAAAAGGAAGGACTCCAGCTGTCCAGAGATGCTAACAGGTCTGATCTTAGTTATGAGCTTCTCACAGAACAACAAGCATCCAGTCTTACGTTTAATCTGGTAAGTGATGCTCAAATGGGTGAAATCTTCAAAAGCTTATTGCAAGGTTCTGATTTCTTGGAAAAAAATGGTGGCAATATCAACAGAAATGAGTGTGAATTCAGGACTCCAGAAAAACAGTTTTTAGACAGTCATAAATGTGGGGATAATGCTGCTGAACTGGAGCAAGACATTGTTCCAAAGGAGGCGTGCATGGATTGTAAACTGGAAGAGGATATTAGTTGGACTATTGTTTCACCTGTAAGAGCTCCCTCACTAGCATCTAGGCCTCAGATGCCTGTTGATCCAGATGTGCTGGATGAGAGTTGTATGTTTGAGGTTTGCACGAACTCACTGTCGTGCAAAGAAGATGAATGCAATTTACAGAAGAATAAATCGTGTATTTCTTCTATCCTCCTTGAAGATTTGGCCGTTTCCTTAACAATTCCATCACCTTTGAAATCAGATGCTCACCTCAGCTTCCTAAAACCCGAGAATAATTCTAGCTCAGCTCCAGAGGGTGTTGTTAGTGCTCATTACAGCGAAGATGCACTTCTTGGAGAGGAGGATGCCACTGAACAGGATATTCATTTGGCTTTAGAGTCTGATAACTCAAGCAGTAAATCAAGTTGTTCATCATCGTGGACAAGTCGGCCCATTGTTCCCGGTTTTCAGTGTCGCCCCAGCCTACCAATGCAAGCAGTAATCATGGAGAGATCCAATGATCATTTTATTGTAAAGATTCGGCGGGCAGTGCCATCTGCCTCCCCAGCATCTGATCAGATGGCTCCAGTGAAGGAGGCACAGGCATCCTCAGCCAAGATTGGAAAAGGAGAAATGAGAACTGGGGGAAAAGAAAGGGACAGCCAGAGTGCCACCGTGAAAGAAATGGTCAAACCAGATCTGGTTAAGATGGATCACTTACTTCATGTCACCACTGAACAAGAACAAAATCCTGCCTTAGCTCAGCCTCTGAAGGAGTCACACAGTAGTATTGGAAAGGAAGATACTACTGGCTTGCTTGTAACCTGTAGAAAATCTTCAGACAAAGGGAGCCTCAACACTGAAAGCCCAGATAAAGGCTCTGAAGGCCCAGATAAAGACTCTGAGCAACCTGAGGCAAAGAAATTGAAAGTATCTGAAAACATAAATGATATGCATGTTAGACCCCAAGCTTCTTTTCCGGCTGGATGCAGTATGAAGTCATGCATAACAGATGGTACTGCTAGTGGAACTGCATGTCATGCAGTGGAATCCCAAGCAGATAACGGGACTCGGGAAACCTCAACAGAAAACTCAGAAGTCAGTGATAAAAAGGATGAGCAAGAAGAGTGCTTTGATGCACCTATAGACCTAACAGAAGAGCTTTCTAATGAGACTGTAGCAGGTGAATGTGATCTTGAAACAAAACCCAGTTCAAAGACTAATGGAGGGTGTCAGATAAGTATAGATGACAAAACTAATAAAAAGAGGAAAAAAGAGACTGTCAAAGAGAATTCCAATTCAAAAAGGCAACGAAAAGAAACTGAATCAGCAGGTGATGAAAAGAATATCAGGTCTGAAGATAGAAATTCATCACACAAGCAATGTTCCAGTAAGAAGAATGAGCTACAGCAGAATAAAGTCTCTTCTCCCTTGGCTTCATCTCCATCATCACCTAGCCTCTATGCCAAAAACATCATTAAAAAGAAGGGAGAAGTAGTAGTTTCCTGGACAAGGTAATTTCTGATTTGATCTACTTGATTGCTTTAGGGTTTTTTTATACTACATGAAACACTGAAAAGAGGGAAGGAAAGGGTATTTAGGTAATCACTAAAGTTACTTGGTAGCTCTACACCCTTCTCTAAATAGGGGAATGGGAGCCTCCTTTTGTCAATGCAGGATTGCTCTGGGAGGTTCATGTCCATCACTTATCCAAGAGTCCTCTTGGCTTTTGTTTTGAAAGCTTATGTGTCAAGGTAACAAGACCTACTGTAATGCACTGTATGTTCTTATTATTTCCCCTGCCTGGTTTATTTTTTTCTATCCAAAAATTCCAGCCAGGCTTGGTAGGGGATGGAGATCTTTGGTGTTCCTGTGAGGCACTGGTGACTGGTGAAGAAGAGCTAAAGATTTTCTGCTCTGAAGGAAGGCATGAGAGCAAGCAGTTTTCTGTTTTCAGGTCTGAGCTGCTCCATCAGTGGAAGTGTACCAGTCAACCATTCAACTCAATATATTCCAATTTGCAGGATGTGGGTGACAAAGGAGATGGCTGTATGTGTCAGTAATACATGCGAAATTACTGTGATGTATTCTTATTTTTAAGAAACTATACTTGGCAGATTTTGCTGTTCTTGCTAGAGCTTGATACAATCAACAGTTTATAATAGGGCTTCAAATATTTTCAGGACAGAGTTTTCTAAACTATAATTCAGATATAAAGTAAGTTTCTAGGTAGCATTTTTAAAAGAAAATCAGTTCCTTCACAGAAAAAAGACAACAAAAGCTAGTGTGATTTTTTTTAATGTGCAAATCAACAAGGTAGAAAGTGACTTAGAGTTTTCTGTATGAATATGACCAGGTTTTCAGTTCCACAGTTTTATTTATCTTTAAAAAAAAAAATGTTTACTTAAATAACTAGTCATTACATTTTTCTTTGAAATTGAAGAAAATAAATATAATTTATTGAAGTATGACAGGTTTCAGCCAAGTAAAATTACTGTCTATACACATTTTGCTTAAATTCATTGATGAGACAAACAGGAAATTGGTGACATACTTCAGAATAGACTCCTGGTTTTTTATTCTCATGTGAACAGTAGGTGTGTTCTGAGTATGTTTGTTACATTGAAGCCACTTAGAGAATCAAACACCTCTCTGGTTTATCTTTGAACATCAGTGGGCCTTAGGTGAAGGCTGCTGTTTAGCCATACAAACTGAGGCATGTGCACCTGAACTGCTGACCCCTGTTGAATTTGAGTTCCTTTCAATTCAAGTTTAAATACCTGGTTTAGAAGCTTAAAACTTTTTAACTTTGGTTTGGGGCTAGCTCTAACAACCCTGCTTTTCCTAGTGGGGGAGCATAATCCCCACTACCACTTGCTCGTACTGACTCTATTACTCAGTGCTGGTAGAAGAAAGGGTCCTCCACAAATTTGTTGCTGCGGTTTGAGCTCTCATTCTGTAGTTTGGAAATACTCCGAAATTCATATATGCCTATATGTATTCTTTTGTTTGTGTACATATGCACAACTGTATGGATTAATATTTTAAAAATGCTTTTTTGGTGTAGAAATGATGACCGAGAAATTTTACTGGAATGTCAGAGAAAAGGACCGTCAAGCAAAACCTTTGTTTCCTTGGCCACTAGGCTGAACAAAAGCCCAAATCAGGTAGGTGGTGATCATTCTTATCTATGCTGCCAGCAATATTCCTATATTTACAGTTGCAGTTGAAGAAAAGTCTTTGGAGATCTGCAAATCTGTAGTTTTCTTTTCCTCATGTCTTGTTTGGGGCATTCCTGAAAAAAAGAATCTTAGATTCCACCAGTTGTTACTTAAAAATACACATTATAGGGGTATTATGGGGATTCCTCAGTACGTGTTTGATTGGTGCATTAGAACTGCTCCACTCTTAATCAATGTACAGCAGGATTGTTCTGGTTTTGGATCAGCACTTAGATAAAGAAAGGCAATTTTGAGAGGCCAGAAGCCTTTGCACACCTTTAATAAATCAGGAAAAGATTCAGTTTAGAGGTGAGAAGTATCATGATTGTGCAGAAAGGACATTTTTAATGAAGGTGTTTCTTTTTTTCTTTCACTTTTTAATGTAAAAGTTTCAAGAGACACAGATACCAAATTAATGTAGAATATTCCTAGAGGTTTGCATATAACTTGAGTTGAATTGCTCTCTTAATCTGTATCCTGCAAATCTAGAAAGGGCGAAACGTTTGACTCCGTTAGAAGATCCTGCATGATCAGGATTTGGCTTTTAGGATATTGTATTGTATGGTTGTAGAGTTTTTGTGGGATTTAAAAGTTGTTGGGGTGGCTGGTTGGATAAAACAATATTATTTGTGCATTTATGCCTCTCTTCCCAGTTAGTTTGATGGATCATCAATATGCTGTAGCAATATGTATACATCAATAAAAAGTACTGTCTTAGACCTGAATGAGGTCACTATGTCAGCTGTAGCTATGTTCAGCAAAAAGACTTCTACTCCGATCTACAGACCAGTTATGTAAAATCCCTGGCAGGCAGATTACTCCATGATGAGCAAAAAATACCTGAAGGAACAGTTCTGTGGAGTACAAAGTAAGCTTTTGTGTTTACATTTGCATCTTACTCATGGTTATGTGTGGCAACTTCAAGGCTAATTGGCTTTGAAGTCTTCATTTTTTCCTCCTGCTTGTAGGGAAACCTGTGTTAAGCCTCTGTTGGCTCTAGCTGTCTTTGATTAACCTGGAAGCTATTTCAAATGTCAAAGGTATAAGAAGACTTCCTAGATCCAGTTTATCTGTTAATGGTGCTCCTAAAATTCTCCTACTAAATTTTTTTTTGTCCTCCATTAGGTTTCAGAAAGATTCAAGCAGTTAATGAAGCTGTTCAAGAAATCCAAGTGCAAGTAGACTCAAACCAAGTTGCTTCATGGTTACAGGGCTTGGCTGTTACCTGCAGGGATGGACTGGAGCTACTGCATTAATATGGTGGGATTACAGGGAGGTATCCAAGTCAGAATACTATCCAAGTCAGAATACTGAGTTTGGTAAATCCACTGTTAGTTATTTACTTGTCTGAGTTTCCTCTGAACTTCTTTAACGAAGTAATACAGGGGTAACTTCATAAACCAAGAAAGGACTTTTACACTGCACATGGGGCAGTATCATTTCAGGGGGGTCATCTCCTATTAGTTAAAGGTGTTCTGTGAATGGAGACTGGCAAGAGTAGGAGAAGTGGCTCTTGCTTCACTTGTTGGAAGTTCTGCGTGTGCTGATGTTGAACTGTGATCTTAAAAAGTAAGAGTGCTTTGGAATCCAGTTGGTAGATAATCCTGCAAAATGACAGGTAGGTCATCTTGGTGACTTGTGGAACATACTTTAAGAAGTGAGGCCTTTTTCTTTTAAAATTAGGCAGGGCAATGATGCCAAAAGTTGCTTATCTAGTAATTAAATTCTGTTGCTCAGGAATAGGTGGATCTTGCGGCTTGTTCTTAAAAATATTTGTGACAATTGTTTGCTTACTAGAGATGTAAATCTAACAGAATCTGTTTTCACAATAGTCAGTGTGCAGGGTAGCGTAAATGTTACTTTGCATGAACGCTACTCTGCAAAGGCCATTATGTTTTTCTGTTCCAAATTACATCTGGAAAAGGTATTTCATTTAGGTCTTCAACATAATAAACAATCTGTTTTGTTAAAAAAAATATTGAGGAGTGATTTTCTTTTAAAAATTATTTTAGAAACAGACCTTTACAGTTTCATAAAATGTGACTTTGTAGTTACTAACCAGAAGCAAAACTTTTCTGTAAAAGCAGGCAGTTTTCAAAAGCTTGTCAACTTGGCATGTTTTGACAGCAATTGCATCTATCTTTACAAATTGTTTAGTGCATTAGAAGTTCATTATATTCTATTTTAAAAAATCTGTTATAACTGTTTCCAGTTTTACTAGAACATACCTAAAGAGTGTGTGTGTGTATGTATATATATTTACACACACATCTCATACATACTCCTGTTTTATCCCGAATTTCTAAAAAGGTTTTGTTTTTTCTTTTCTCTGAGAAACATCCCTGGAAGTTGCAAGGGGTTTTATTTAATGAATTTATTGATTTTTGAGGTTTTATTTTGTATGGAGGATTGGAATTACTGTAGTCTTTATTCAGTCAGAGCATCTGCTGAGTTCAGTTAGACTTCATTTCATTGCCCTCACCTAAGTGCATTGCCTTTCAACTTGGATTGAATTGGCTCTTTTTCAGAGTCCAGTGACCATTTCTTCAATGTCAGCACGTTTTTTGTTCCTTCTCCAACTAATGGGACAGACTTCTCTTTCTAATAAACCATCAGATAATTTGTCAGTGATGTTGTCACTGACCCCTTTGGAGTACTGTACATGTGACCTATGGAATGTGCTGCCAAAACAGTGCATTGTCCTTGTTTTAGGCAATGCTCTGGAAACTGTTACAAGGAACAGCTTGAGTGGGCGATGATGTCAGTTCTGGCAGTCTTCCATCTTTCCTGCTTGCTTCTGAAATGCTTGCTTTTAATGATCAAATCTCACCTTCCATGCTAAGCTGGCAGTGCCTGGTAATTTCAGTGGGGGAACAACCCATGCTTGTTCTTAACAAACATTTGTGACAATTGTTAATTTGTTGGTGATTTAAATCTAACTGAAACTGTTTTCAGAAGTGTTCATGTGTGTGGAAAAATCAGACTGCTAAGAGTATTCTTTGAACCATATCCTTATAGATCAACATGTGCACAGTACTGAAGGCACTGAGGGAAGTCACTTCTGTCCGCTTAAGTGCTTCCCCTCTGCGTCAAAAAAGGCTGGCAGTATTTTATTGCAAAGTTGTTTATTCCTTATCTGTGTTTACTTACTTTCATATCTGTATAGGTGATGGGGGCAGGGTTTTACTGTTTGGAATCTCACTTTGATTCCTTTTTTGTAAAGTGTGAAACTTGGTTAATGTTCTATGTGTACAGGTTCCTATGTGGTCATGTAAAATATCTGATGTTTGTATATATATATATAAATATATGTATAAAAATAGAGCTTTGTTTAGCCAAAGATGATTTTTTTAACTATATAAAACTACAGGTTTATTTTGTATAAACTAAATAGTTTGCTTACTTGTAAGAGCAATACAAAAAAATAAAACTGTAAAGCTCGCACACATGTTCTTGTTGAACAAAGGCTGGCTTGGAGTGTTTTTGTATCACTGTTTTTAATTTATTTCTCCAACAAGAATTTTGATGCATATATGCCAAATGTATGTAATTCTACAGTCTTCTTTGTGAAACCTCAGGTAAATCAAAATATTTTCTAGAACTGTTGGTTAATAGCTTGACAACTACACGTGCTGTGAAGCAGCATTAAAATTTACTTCTCTTAGTTTGTATAAGTGAGTAGCTATGTTGATGATCTGGCCAATAAAGATGGAAGTTGTCGGCTGCTGCTCTGCTGTAATTACTGCTCTGTGTAACATACTGCTTATTTCTTACTGAATGTGACTGGAAATTGGAGAGTTTCACAAACTATGTTAAACCCTTAAGCGACTTATGAAACAGGACCTACAACTTCAATCTTTTTTCTGGAAACAAAGGGTTAGTGTTGAGTGGAATATTACAAAGGAGAAAGACCTTTTCGTGTCCAAGACCTTTCACTGGAAGAGTGTAGTAGGTGGTCCTTCAAGAGTCTTACTCGAGCTTGCTACTGAAGAATAGGTCTACTTCTACACACGTTTTACATATGTTTAATGGATGTGAGTATTCAAAAATTTTCCAGAGTTTAAATTCAGAGAGTGGGGTTCAATGGAGATGTGCATGATAGAGAAATCATGGAGCATTGAATTTTGAGGGATTCTCTCTAAGGCAAAGTCTGTTGGCAGCTAAAGGTGTACATAGAACAGTTGTCTTATCTCAGGATGCTTCTCTTAGATGTCAATCCAGCAACACAGCTATTCTCGTTAAGGTTTTCCTCTAACTGTATTCACTCCAAAACCAGATGCAGAATAATCTTTAGCTATTTGTCTTCATGAAGGGAGGCAGCAGTAATAAAGCATGCTGAGGAACAGTCTTACGGATTTTTTAGAAGAATATGAAATCAGTCTAGAGCCATTTCAGGAGTGGAATTGGCTTTGTTAGGAAAGATGGGTAAAGTTTCAGGGGTGGCTGGCTGGTTCCTGTGAAAGGTAATTTGCTCCAGAAGGAGCAAGTTAGTACCAGTAGTAATGGTAAAATGGAAAAAGGAATTTCAAGTGAAGTGACTTTTTTAATAAGCCAAGGTGTTTCTAGACAGTGAGGTTGCACTGTACCAGGTTAGTGATTTAGGCTAAAGCTAAAATTCTGTAGTTTCATCTTTGCGTTTCATTATGCCCATAACTGAATTGCTTTGGCTGCAGCCTGTTGTGAAGGGTTCGGTGAGACAGCAGAAAGAATGTGCACTTTGAAGTGGTTTTGACCCTGTTCTGTTAACTTTGTTGATATCAGAATTGTAAAGTATTAGTGCAAGGAAATGCTGCTATGTGTGTTACAAGAAGATTACTATTAGTTCCCACATTTTTTTGTTTTTCAAATGTGTGAATATAAAAACTGTGTTTGGACCTAATACTAGAAGAACTTTGTACTAGCTGGCACTTCTAATTTAGAATCAAAAACGTCCTGAATTGGAAGGGACCTACAAGGACCCAACACGTGGCCCTGCACAGACAGCCCCAAGAATCCCACGGTCTGCCTGAGAGTTGTCCAAATGATTCTTGAACTCTGGCAGGCTTGGTGCTGTGACCACTTCTCTGAGATGGCTGTTCCAGTGCTCAGCCACCTTCTGAACAAAGAACTTTTCTAATCCCCAGACTAAATCTTCCCTGACACAACTTAGGCCATTTCCTTGAATTTTATAACTGGGCACCACAGAGAAGAGATCAGCATCTGCCCCTCTTCTTCCCCTCATGAAGTAGATTGCAATGAGACAAAGTGACCTCAGCTGGCTTCCCCTCAAGACCCTTCACCATCATTGTTGCACTCCTTTGGATGCTCTCACCTATAGCTGAATATCTTTCTTACACTGTGGCACCCAGAACTGCCCCCAGCACTGGAGGTGAAGCTGCCCCAGTGCAGAACAGAGCAGGACAATCCCCTCCCTCGCCTGGCTGGCCATGCTGTGCCTGATGCCCCCAGGACAGGGTTGGCCCTCCTGGCTGCCGGGGCACTGCTGGCTCATATTCAGCTTGCCATTGACCAGGACCCTTTCAGAGGCTCTGCTTTCCAGCATCTCATTCCCCAATCTGCATGTACATCCAGGGTCGCCCCATCCCAGGTGCAGAATCCTGCTGTAACACACAAGACAGAGTAAATGCCCCATACTGGATTTGGGCACTGGGGTTTATTGAATAACCACCAGGACCAGACTTTCACCCTCCTTGGTTGTGATCAGCACCTGTTCCAGCGCTATGTTCCTTGGGTCTCTGCTTCCCAGCAGGGAGGTCACTCCTGGTCCAGGCATGAAGATGTGCTGGTTCCCACTGTGCTGCTTACCACAGTTGCCTATTACAGTCACCACTGGCCAAGGTCCCATCTCTCTGATCTGCAGGATATATTCCCTCCCACCACACCCACACACAGCCTGCTGTTTTTCACACTCAAAGCTGAACCTCTCTATGGAAGATGCTTATAGCTAGGGAGTGTCCTGAGGCACCACAGATTCTTGCTTCTCTCCAGATGCAAACACCACCATCCCTGTGCCCTCACCCTGCTTCCCTTTCATGCCCAATTAATCATATGGTCCATTAACAAGTTTGTATGAGCGGTCCTTTAACAACATTAATTATTCTGCTGCTAAAGCAGAAATGCAAAAAGTTGTCCCTGAACAGCCCACTGTCACCTGCCCTATCCCCTGAGAAAACCAAAACCTTAAACCACGTTGCACTGAGGCCAGAGTGAAGTAGGTTGCCTGTGGTTCTGGACCTGTCAAGGGGCAGGTGGGATGGGACAGAAATGTGCTGGGCCCAGACTGAGCTGCTTCAGCAGTGAACAGAGCTCATTCTCTGATAGGATGGACACATCATATGTGCTGCAGCTCTTGCTCTTTTCTCAAGTTTTCACAGCCAGCAGAGGTGAAGAGAAACACCTGGGCACTGTGGAAGCTGCTGGAGATGTCAGGTCAACAGCATCTGATGAGGCAGCACAGTGGACCCAGGCCTGAGTCGAAGGTCTGAGACAGCTGAAGCAGCAAAGAAAAGCTTTAGGGAATTGGTGACCAGATTTGGAAAGAAGAGACATGAAAATAAAATGGCAATGACAGGTATGTGAGAGTATATGGATGAGAAAGGCCTGTGGAGGTGTGGGTGGTTCAGATTAATATTAACGCATCTCTTGCGGGTGAAAAACTGCCCCTAAAGCAGTTGTTTGTAATGTGTGCATAAACCATACATCTGCTGTGTTAGGCTGAGGCTAGAGGAAAGGTGCTGCAGCTACCTCATCTGCTTCAGGGCAGGGCTCTGAAGGCATATTCAAACAGGACTTTCAGGGAGACACATACAGCTTGTGCAAGAGAGAAGGATGCAATGATGCATAAATCAGAGATAATTCCAAAGATGAGGTGAGACGACTGTCGTTTGAGAACTGGCCACTGGTTAGTAGGAATATCTTCAGGGAGAAGAGTCTGAAATAGAAATCATACATGTGCGTTAGGAAATGGAAGAAAAGGGCCAGAAGTTCCACAACAAGAGAAATAAAAAGTATTTGGAATTTCCATAAAATTTAGGTTTGGGCCTGGGCAGGAGTAGGCAGTAAAAAGTCTTGGTATCGGCAACTCAGTTCTGCTGGCTCCAATTTCTCACAAAATACCATTTTGACAACTTGCCTTCCTTTTTTAAACCTCGTCTCTCATAGTTATCAGTTCTGAATGGGCTTGAGGGTGATTATTCAACCCAGCTGATGAAGGGTTACTGTGCTGAAAGCCTGTGTTGCTAACTTAAGACTCGAGTCTTAGTTCCTGTGGCCTCCATTTTCAAAGGCTCAGTCTAACACATCCTAAATTAACTCACCAGGCAACAGAGTATGAAATCGGACATGACCGATCGATCCTTGAGCATTGATTCAAAGCGAAACTAATGGAATGTAAAGAAAATGTAAGACTCTATTGTACTGTAAAGGCTGCCTATTTAGCCACTTTACAAAATAGAATTTCATTTGGGAGCTGGGTGGAGGTGTAAAGTTTGAAGAACTGACTAAAACAAGGCATAGGAATATTACAAACTGCTGCCGTACGGATTAAGCCTTGGGGGAATGGCTTTGTTAGATGCCACTGACTAAAATAATTGCATGATAATTTTGGCTAGAGGCACCATCCTATCATCTCATGATTTTTAAACTGTGCATGAGTTGAGACAGAGCGATCTTGGCATCCAGCTACATAGAACTGAGAAGCCTGTTCAGTGTACCACGTCTATGCTTTGGCTGTTGGGGAAAAGGAAAAAAAGGAAAAAAAAAGGAGATGTCCTAGGATTCTCGAAGAGAGGTCTCTGAGAAATAACAGCTAACAGTTCTGCATGCTCCTTCTGCAATGCTCTAAGAGACTAACCAAGGGCTTTCTCCTAAGGTAAGTGGCAGAAAAATAATTCTTCCTAGGGCAGTATGGAGTAGGTAGATGCCTGTCAGACTTGAAGCAATGCAAATTAAATCCACAAGTATTTGCATCTTAACATTTAACTTCTGACAAGAAATTTAAAGTTTAATGCTGCTTTTTCATACCTCAACTGATGAAAACCTGGCATGAATATAACACAGAAGTTATTTGAACAGTGGTAAATGACAAGATGATTTTTAAAGAAGTAACAAAATCAAAAAATAAAGTAACTTCCTCCAAGAGAAATGGTGGATTTCCATCTGGTTCTGATTACATGCATGAATTTTTATTGTTTGAAATAACCATATAAAAATACTAGAGCAGACACAAAGATGGTATAATGAGAAATGTCTCAGGTATGTACTTTTTATACTAAAACCAGTATATTTCTAGTCTACAATGCTAGTAGTATAGAATAGGCTGCATTACTAGAATTTCTAGTCCACTAGTAAACTGGAAACAATGATACCATTAATATTTAAGATATCTTAATATGCCTTACAGTAAACTGAAAATACTCTGTTACACAGAACTCGATTAAAACCAGGGAAGAGGGGAAAAAAAGAAAAAATTAGAAGCATATGGCTATGATAAAGTTGTGGAGTATTTTGGGTTGATTTCTTAGAAATGCTGGCTTTTTGTGGCTTTAAAATAACTTCTTTATTTTATACGCAGTATTCACTGTGACATTATTTATACTGCAGTTCTACCAGTGCAGAGCTGAGGGGAACTGCCCTGATATCAAAGGTTCATTTAAAGGGTGAATTATACCATTTCTACAATTACATTACTTTCCTCTGTTGGCTTTTATAAAGCAACGGTGAGGATAGAGTTGTTTAAACACTGGTAGAAACTATTTAGGAAACAAAACTGTGTAGAGCCGGAGTGATATGTTTATACACTTCCCTTGCCCCAAATAGTTACATCTACTTTTCTGTTCCAGACCAGACAAGGACAGTTTCTAGTGCTAGAGAATTTCATCTTTGGGATTAAAACATTTTTATCCCTGAATTTACATTGCAGCATCACACTTGGGGGTTTGTGGATTGGTTGGGTTTTTTTGCTGAGTCAATCGATTTCTGTGAGGGATCAGCCATTTGCAAGGCAGCAAATATATATAAAGCTCCTTTGCTTAACTGTTGCATTGGATGACAATAATTGTTGGTGACTTTGTTTTCTCCATGTGTCTCATTGCAATGAGATGCGTGGGAGAGAGGGAGTGGGGAAACAAGATACTCTGAGTGTGTAACAACACCTAAGAAATTGCTTGACTAGATATGTTTCCTTAGCCAGTTCCATATGGGAAAACTCAAATTTGCAGACCAAAAACAGTCCCAGGAACATAATAATAAAGTCTGTAGGATGCCTTTCCTGAGAATGACTTCATTGCCAGATACAACTGAAAATTTTTACTTGCAGTGTGGATAAATACAACCTTGAAGTAAAACTGAACTACCTGGGATCATGTCATGAACCAACCCATATTAATAATGGTGATATCACCCAGCTATGCTATCATTTAAATACAGACAAGATTTTTGGCACATAAATCAGCCACTTTCAAAAAAACAGTTTAGAAATTGCACTTTACTAAAGGTAGTAGTTTAGTGGAATTTGGGATGTTTTGAAAGTACTGTAGCATAAAAAAATTCTACTGTGAACCTTAAGGTAGATATGATCCCAGTTGCTTTCAGTAATTTATTGCCATATTAGTGGAAAAAGTTCCAGGGACACAACACCAAACATGCAGTTGATTCACAAATAAACATTCAAATATCTTACATTTCAGTTACCCACATTATCTGAAACTCCAAAATAAAGCTTCAAATGAAGCAGCTTGTAAATCAAGCAGAACATAGAGCAATTTGCATGAGAAATCAGTTTCTGGAAAAGAGGTAGTTAAAAAGATTTTCACGTACTCACTGTTAAAAACCTCCACATTGCTCTGATTTCATTATCTCATATGTTAAAATTTATAATTAAGATGCAGTAAAACTTGATGCATTAAAAAAAAGGTATTAACCCTAGTAGCACTCAGTTTATTGATATTATCCTAAAACTGAGACTGCAAATGCACAGCTATGTGTAAATCAGCTACATATTTGTAGTTTTAGGAAACCAGGAGAGAAATTTGTGAACCTGGGTGGATGGGAAAATATTCGATGGATGGCACTAATATTGCTACTACCTTGGGGTAAAAACTGAAGCTTTTTTTAAAGTCACTCTTATAGGACACTTCTCAAAACTTTATGCAATAAATTAAAGCCAAGAGCATTATCCATTATGGCAAAACTATCGCAAATCCATAGTTAATGTGGAATGGACTGGATGTAGAATTAAACTGTAGTTGGCAAAGGATTTGCAAGGTGGGAAAAAAGTCATCTTCATTTCTAGTGGGAAGAAAATAGTATAAAACTGTGGGCAGTTATGAAGTACTGTGGCTTTCAGCTGAAATCCATCACTCTTAATCTTAAAATAATCTCACATTTGCATCTTTGACCAGTAATCATGATGTTTGAATTCATTTAAAGACTCAGTAAATAGAAAATAATTATGAACTTCTAAGAGCTCTCCAGCTACCAGAAGAATATATATGAAACACATTTAATAAAATTTAAAAACAAAACAAAAAAAACCCCCAAGCAACAACAAAAAATGAACTAAAAATGGCCATTTCCAAAAGAAATCCATCATTGCAGGAGAATTTTTTTTTTTTCAGAAATGAACTTCTGACCATGGGGGACTGGAACTTGTTGGGCAGCATCCTTGAAGAAGTGCACATCCACTCCACCATAGTTGGCAAAATCTGGCTCACAATCCTGTTCATATTCCGGATGCTGGTGCTGGGAGTGGCTGCTGAAGATGTCTGGGATGACGAGCAGTCCGAGTTCATCTGCAACACAGAGCAACCTGGCTGCAACAATATCTGCTATGACAAAGCCTTCCCCATCTCTTTGATCAGATACTGGGTCCTGCAGATCATATTTGTCTCCTCCCCATCCTTAGTGTACATGGGCCATGCGCTCTACAGGTTAAGGGCGCTGGAGAAAGAGCGACAGCAGAGGAAAGCCCACCTGCGGGCTCAGCTCGAGGACCTGGAGCCCATGCTCGAGGAACACAGGAGAGTGGAGAGAGAACTGCGTAAGCTGGAGGAACAGAAGAAAGTGAATAAGGCACCCCTGAGAGGGTCCCTGCTGCGCACCTATGTCCTACATATCCTGACCCGGTCGGTGGTCGAAGTGGGCTTTATGATAGGTCAGTATCTTTTATACGGGTTTCACATGTCTCCCCTTTACAAATGCACTCGGCCCCCTTGCCCTAACACGGTGGATTGTTTTGTGTCCCGACCCACAGAGAAGACCATCTTTATGGTTTTCATGAACAGCATCGCCGCAGTCTCCCTCTTCCTCAACATCCTCGAAATCGCCCACCTGGGCATCAAGAAGATCCAGAAGAGCCTGTGCGGGCAGCCGCAGTGGCCGGCGGGCCCCTCCGAGGAGGACCCCAGCCTGTACAACTCCAAGAAGAGCTCGGTGGTGCCTCCGCCGCCCTGCCTGGCCAGCAACGCGTCCCCGCCGCGCCCCGCGCCCGCGCCGCTCCCGCCGCCCCCCGCGCTGCCGGTACCTGCCCGGTGAGTCCCGGCGGGAGGATCCCGGTGTGTTGTTTTTTTTTTTGGGGGGGTGGGGGGCGATCCCGGTGTTTTGGGGGGGCGGTCCCGGTGTTCGGGGGGGGGTCGGAGCGCGGCCGGGGGGGTTTCGCCGCTGCCCCCCGTGACCCCCGCCGGCCACCGTCCGCCCCGCGCGGCCGCGTCACGTGCGCAGGGGGGCGGGGCCTCCAGGGGAAAAGGCGGAGCCGCGCCGCGGAAGGGGCGGGGCCGCAACGCGCATGCGCCGAGTCCTCGAAAAGCGGCGGGGACTGCAAATCCCAGCGTGCACTGCGCGCGGGCGAAACCACTGCGGGGAAAAGGGGGGGTGGATTGGACTGGGGGGAAACTGGGGGGAGCGGAAAGGGGTCCCGAGGGAACTGGGAGGAACTGGGAAGGGGATTTGGGGGAGCTGGGAGGAACTGGGGGCAGATCAGGGAACTGGGGGGGAAATAGGGGCAGCTGGGGGCAACTGGGATGAACTGGAGAGGGAACTGGGATGAACTGGGGGGAACTGGGGGGGGTTCAGGGCGGTCCCCCCCACGCGGGCACATGCCGCAGGTGTCCCCCCAAGTTTTATTTAGGTGAACCCCCCCCAAAAAAACAGCAAAAACTCAATGCTGGAGAGATAAAAAAAGGTTTTTTTGGGGCTGGTGGACATCGGTGCCCCACAGAGCTGACACTGGGTGGGGGCACTTGGGGCTCTCCCCCCTCCCCAAAACCCCCGGAGACCCCAAGGTGGGCGGCCCCTCCCAAAACCGGCCCCCCCCAGAACCCCCAAGAACCGCTCGGTGCCTCCGAAACCTCAGAGCTCTTTAATGCTGCGCCGCCCCCCCCAAATCCCCCATTTCCCCCCAAAAGGCGGCTGTGGGGAGGGGGCGGGGGGGGGCAGCGCCGGGAGGGGGAGGGGGCGTGGCCATAGAAAAGGGGCGGGGCCGGCACACCCCACCCTTGAACAGGTATTTACAGGGGGGGCGGGGCAGGGCCCCCCACCTGCGCTGGGGTCTGGGGGGGCTGGGACCCCTCCCGGGGGATTTTTGGGGGGGTGGGTCCCACATTTTTGGGGAAGGGGCGTGGCCACATTTGGGGGAGGGAGGGCCAGACCCCCCCTTCACACAGGGAATTTGGGGGGCAGAGGGGTCAGCGCTATTTCATCCAAATTTTTTTTTGGGGGGGGTGGGCGGGGTCAGGACCCCCCAGCTTTTTTTGGGGGGGGGACGGGATCAACGTTATTTCATCAAATATTTTCTGGGGGGGATGCTCTGACGCCCCACCCAACAGATTTTTGTTTTTGTGGGGGTGGAAAAGGGGGAGCCTTTTTAACCAGGTTTGTTTTGGGGGGTCCGGGCCGGGCTGGGGGCTCCCCCCGCAGGTTTTTTTTTGGGGGGGGGCCGGCGCTATTTGACCAGGGGCCTCGTCTTGTCGTCGTCGCTGCACTGGTGAGCTTTGTACTTCTGCACCTCCGCCAGGTACTTGGCCCAGGCATCGCCTTTACTCGTCAGCACCTGCCCCAAAAACACCAAAAAACACCCCAAAAATCGGGGGGGGCCCTCGGCACCTCTGGCCCCCCCTCCTGAGCTCCAATCCCCCACCCCGAGCCTGCCATTCACCCCGGGATTGACAAATTCTCCCACCCCAGGACCCCCAAATTCCCCTCCAGGACGCCCAAATCCCACCCCAGGACCCCCAAATTCCCCTCCAGGATCCCCAAATCCCACCCCAGGACCCCCAAATTCCCTTCCAGGATCCCCAAATTCCCTTCCAGGATCCCTAAATCCCACCGCTAGACCCCCAAATCCCACCCCAGGACCCCCAATTCCCCCCTCATCCCTCCCAATGCCCCCACCCGACCCCAAATCCCCCTCCAGGACCCCCCAATCCCTGACCCCGACCCCAAATCTCCCCTCCCGGGACCCCCAACGCCACCTCCTCGTCCGTCTTTTGCTTCTTGGCCACCACTCCCGTTTTCAGGGCCAGCTTGTTGCCGCCCCGCCGCCGCCCCACCTGGGGAAGGGACACACCTGCCCCGTTACCGGGAGCGGCGGGGGCGCGGTGACCCCCGGGGCTCCAACCCGCCCCGAACTCCCCCGGAACGGGGGCTTGGAGCGACTCGGCAGGGACAGAACCGGGGAGAGCGAGCGCGGAGGGAGCGCGGAGGCACCGGGACAGACGAGTCCGGCGGCGGCACCGGGGAGGAGGCGCCGCCGCCGAGGAGCTGCGGGCACAGCCCCGGGAGCGGCCCCGGGAGCGGCCCCGGCCCCCCTCACGCGTTCGGGCCGGGCCGGCGGGAGCGGAGCCGGCAGGAGCCCGCGGGCCGCCGCGTCCTTACGAAGCTGAGCGCGCCGCCGCTCCTCTTCGCGCCGTCGGCCCCGCGCTGCGGGCCGAGCCCGGCGCCGCCGCCGCCGCCGGACGCCTCCGCGGCCGCCGCCGCCTCGCGCTCCCGCTGCTGCTCCTCCGCCTCCATCTTGCGCTTGAAGAGCTCCAGGAAGCTGCCGTCGTTCGCGAACACGTTGACGCCGCCGCCCGGGCCCGGGGGGGGCGGCGAGGGCGCCTCCGGGGCCTCCCGGTCCTCGCCGCGCGCC
>VZUI01013690.1:0-33446 GCA_013401135.1 Cettia cetti | reverse complement strand
AAATAAAATAAAATAAAATAAAATAAAATAAAATAAAATAAAATAAAATAAAATAAAATAAAATAAAATAAAATAAATTGAAATTATTTACAGTGCTTGAAGCACCTGGGAGAAGCACCCTAACTACTTGCTAATTTCTATCCATAGGATGCTCTCAGTAAGAGCTCTGGTATCTTCCACTCTTTATTACCCTCTCCTATACCTGTCCTGATTGCAACACATCATCCTCAACAATCTGTTCTATTTACAATATCTTTAACTAGAACTTCACCCATGAAATTTAGCTTCCTGTTTATTCTTAATTCTGTGTTCAAACTGTATGATAGGTAATATTACTTCTGTCTGTTTAAATATGCTCATGATTTACAGAAAGTAACTTTCAGCAAGCTGCCTTTAAACATTTGTAATTGTTCTATAAATCCTCATATTAAGGGATACATTCAGAGCATG
Source organism: Cettia cetti (assembly GCA_013401135.1). Classification (NCBI taxonomy): domain Eukaryota; kingdom Metazoa; phylum Chordata; class Aves; order Passeriformes; family Sylviidae; genus Cettia; species Cettia cetti. Next base: position 32,996 of record VZUI01013690.1, on the reverse strand, counting down.
TAGCTCAGTGCAGATTCCGTGTGAGCTGCAGGTTGGGCTCTGGGTGGCTGGAGGCTGAGGCAAGGGGGTCTGAACTGCTGACCCCTTGCATAAGAAAGGACTTGGGGACCTGTGAGCTAGGGGACTGGACACTCAGAAGGATTCAAGAGATGAGGACTGAAGAAGAGGAAGAGTGAGACTTTTGCAAGCTTGGACTGGGGATATAAAACCATGGGGCTCCTTTGCTGGGGGTCCCTCCTTGGAGGTACCAACTCAAGTTCTTTCTGTTGCAGTCATTGTGAATAAATAGCTTCAAGGAACTGGAACCCTGACTCTTCTATAGGAAATTGAGGGGCAAACTGGTCAGGACACCTGGTCTGGCTGGAATGGGTTGTGTGGGGACCCAAGCAAGACGAAAGTGAGTTCACTGGAGCTGCCCCCTGTGAAGGGACTTAGGTCCCAGCAGTGAAAATCTCTGGCTTTGGGAGCTTGAATGGTCAGACAGGGGAGCTTGTTTGACAGTTGTGTCCTTTGTATCTGATCTTTCTTTCTCTCAAAATGGCACTTTCTTACCTACCTAATCTTTGAAATGCATGCTATGTGGATTTCACTTGTCTCAGAGTTTGTAAGTAAACAAATGTAGGATGGATAGGTTCAGAGGGTTACATACCCTTTCTGCCTGAACTCCAATCTGGCTGAATATTGTGTAGTGCAAACTGGTTTGTCCTGCTAAGATTTAAGTATTCACTGCACGCTAGGCTTTGGGAATGGAGTGAAAATGCAACTATATAGACCCATTCACTTGAGCACATTATTTGCACAGCCAAAATCAGAACTGTACTGCAGTTTATGCAGAAGGTATATTATATTTGCTTACCCAGAGTACATCTCAAGATTTACAGGAATACTTTTCCTGTCCTCTGACTCATTATACCAGTGCTGAAATCATCTGAAGTGAAAGCTTCTTTTGTGAGGAAGTTCAAGGCTTTTAAGGCTTAAGCTGTGCAATCTGCTAGTCTAATTGAAGTGTTTCATTTCCTTGCAGAAGTAACATGCCACCAATGCAAGTGATTTTAGCCAGGTGATGGGAAAGAAGATTATATTCAGTTTTTGCTCGGTCTTGCAAGGAACTGTAAGAAAAGACTGATAAGTACCTCTCAGTACTTTTTTTGTGAACTGACCAAAATTTCCTCAGCAGCACAGTTGAACTACCATAGTGTTAATAATTTTATCTGTGTAAAACTAAAGTTATTCTCTTCCTTTTCTTCTCTTTTTTTTTCAGTTTACTATTTCTTGGAATTTCTCTGTCTTGACATTAAAATTTGCGACCAGTTATCACTTTTTGATGATAATTATAAAAGAATAAGGTATTTTAGCTTCTATCTTTTCTAGTGATAACACTGCACAACAAAGACAGATCCTTAAATTAGCAAGGTAAAAGAGGCCTATTTCCCTTTCACTAGTTAAAAGCAACACTTTAAACATGGCATGGAAGTGAAGAAGTGATGGTGTTGATCTCGGAGCACTGAGGTAAAGCTGTGTGCTGCTCTCTAAGAAGCCAGTTTTTGCTGTACTAGAACATTTACCAGAACATCTTGGCAGAAGGTTCACATGCAACATTATGCTAGATTAATTTAAGGCTTAAAAGGCATGGAAAATTATTACAAGTTCTGCATACAACAATATAATAAGAGACACAAGATTCCAGAGAACAGCAAAGAGAAAAATGGCCAGAAGATGAAGCACTTGGCTGCAATAGCTGCTTACTTAATTAGCAATATCCCTAATCTAATAAAATCATCATACTATGAATCATCTTGCCCAAGTTCATCCACAAGAGATGTCAAATATTCAAGCAGTGGACTTTTGGGCATTTTTTTCCTGTTACTTCCTAACTTTGTTTCTTTCTTTTTCTTTTTCCTTTAGACCTGGCCATGCTTAGGATGACAAGCTCTCAGACAAATCCTTGTCTCACATGAGTTAGAATACAGGATCTTCTTGGCTCCCAGTCAGTTGCATTGTTTTCATCAAATAAAAAACATCAGTGGAAAAAATTCATCACTACACAAAAAGCAAATAACTTGAAGCATTTTAACAATTGTGTATTAGTGGTGGAATGCTTCAAAAATAAATGCTGAACATTGCTGAGAGAAATGCAGGACTATATAATTATTAATGACAGGCTTTCATCATATTTTTATTCTCCTAAATGGCTGGTTAGTTGAAGGCCAAAGGAATACTATGAAAATAAAGGGAGGAAAGTGTGGGATGTTTTTAATGTGGCCACTGCCCTTCATCTTCACTCACACATGAGCAACCATTCTAAGCATCTCCTACAAGGACCAGTATACGAAGGTGTTTTGAATTCATAATCTGAAATTCATGGGAAGAATGATGAACCATGAATAGAAATGAACACGAAACTCTTAATTCCCATTCCAGGAATATGTTCAAATTGAGAAACAGTTTTCCATTCCATATTGGGATGAAATGGAGACCTTTCAGGCCTTTCTAGTTTTTCATGGAAAAAAAAAAAGAGCAAGCGAAAGCACCTTCCCTACTCCTGCTGCTCACCTTCATGTTCTCTAAAAGAGCCAGGCAAATAGGATGCTAGCATACCAGAAGAAGAAACTGGATCTGAAGCCCAACTTTGCTAGATCAATGCATTCATATGCCTGTTCTAAGTACTTGACAAGCCTGTCACACATTATAAAATAGTGTCCAACCTGAAGACTAATTCTGAGGTCAGCTACAATTAATTCTTCATACTTAAAATAGCCCACCCTGGAGCTCAGATGCACTTCCAGTCATCACTTTTCTGATGCTGACGTATTCCCACTAAATCTCTCAGTTAGAGCACACTGACTCAGCTTCTGGACTCGCCCCCAGCCTCCCTCAGCCACAGGGTTCAGCAGAGCTTGCTGTTTGTTTGAGCCCTCACTGCCACTAGCAGGACCCCAGCTTACTCCCAACACACACACGACACACAAATAAAAATGGAAAGGAAAATGTAGAGATAAAGAGAACCATACATATCCCACAGAAACAAGATTTTTTCCCTCTGTTCTTGGATTTTTTTCCAGATAACTGAAAGATGTATGCCTAGGATATATGTTCTTACAACAACAATATCATTACTAGCCCATATCCCTGGGTCGTAACTCAGAGAGTTGTGTTTATTTGACTTTTTTATCTCTAAATATCAGCATCACTTTTTGCTTGCATATTACTATCCTTGTAGAATTTCACTGGACTTGCATATCTAAAATTCAGCATCCTCATAAGTATTTGCAACATTCTGGCCATGGTTTCTCATATTCTTTTAATGCTGGAATACCAGAAAAATATGTAGAAATTAGAGTTTGTAATGATGTGCTACTCCTTGTATTCCACAATTGAAAGAAAATCTTCCCATCTCTAAAATAAATTTCAAAATTAATTCTTCTCCCCAGTGAGGAATTTGCTGCTCTATCTAAACTAAGTAGTCTAAGTAGATTTCTTCTGAGATGAAGGGCTGTTTGTGAATGATGGTGTTGAAATCTGGTCAGTAACAATGAAGGATATCAATAATAATAAAAAGATACTCTAGAAGCATTTGAAAGATGATCGCCCTAGATAATCATTAACAATCTGTTACTTGCTGTGTTTTTTTGGGCACAAAGTCATTAACATCAGCACTAACAGCTGCTGCCACCCTGAATGTCAGGAGAAAAAAAAAAAAGGTTGTAATAAAATTCCATTCCAAGGTTTTAGTTTTTCAGACTGAGCCCAGGGATGTAAACATCTCTGAGTTTAGTATGAAGGATTTCCTGGATCTTCAATTTGCATCTGGACAACACCCCTGCCCCCATAAAAATTTGAACACAATAACAAAAGCTTACAGTCACATAGCATCAGCTGCATTTGAACATATCTGAGTGTTGCTGGGAGAAATTAAGCCATTGCAATGCCAAGAACATTGTAAATCATCACTTTATTCCTATTGCTTTTCAAATCAAATTTCTGGAACATATTAACCCAGACAGTAGAGACAACTGCATGAATCTGAATTCATAAACTATTTTGCTCTGATGGGATAAATGTGTATGTAACTGAAGTAAACTGGAGTGTGTGACACAGGACATAAGAAAATTGTTGCCTTTCTTCCACACTTCGTAGATGGAAAGAAACAGGACAAATCCACTGAATGACATTCTGGACCTTAAGATATTTCAAGTGCCCAGCACCAAATTCTCACCAAACGGGATTTGTAGAAACACATTAGTGTCTATTTCCTACTGACTTAGACAAGTCCTACAGAATGGCTTTACAAATGTGTTCTGTGAGAGAAGATTTTGTATTTTGCTGCAAGACAGAACCTGCCCTATGGAAAGTATTGTAGCTCCTGCTGTCTGATGCTAGGTTTCCTCTAAAGTGTATTTGAAGGAGGCTGGGAGTGGATCAAATGTGTTGCAAATGTATAGATACTTCTTTTTAGGTGCAACAAATTTTGCCTAGGGAAGAATAAGGGCAAAAATAACTAACTTGATATTCTACAACAAGGTGACCTGCTTAGTGGATGACTATTCTACCCAGATGTTAGTAAAAACCTTTGACATTGCTTCCCTCAATCTTCTTCTGGAAAAGCTTCATGGCTTGGCCATGTGCTTTCTTAGCTGGATTAAAAACTGCCTGGGTGGCTGGACCCAGAAGATGGTGGTGAATCAAGCTACATCCAGTTCCTAGGAACACAAACTGTGTTCCTAGGACTCAGCATTAGGGTCAGCCTTGTTTAATATTTTTATCAATGGTCTGCATGAGAGAATTGAGGGCACCCCAGGTAAGTTTGCAGATGACACTAAACTGGGAAGGAATGTTTATCTGCTAGAGGGGAGGAAGGTCCTGCAGGGGAATCTGGACAGGCTGGAACAATGGATCAAGGACAATCGTATGAGGTTCAAAAAGGCAAAGTGCTAGGTGTTACATCACAACAACAGCATGCAGCACAACAAGCTGGGGGAAGAGTGTCTGGGAAGCTGGTCAGTAGAAAAGGACCTGCCAGTCCCAGTCAACAGGCAGCTGAACATGAGCTAGGAAGGTGCCTAAGTGGCCAAAAAGGCCAACTGCATCCTGATCATAAGGCTTCCAATTCAAATGATCATATGGTTCTATGAAATGTTGAGTGGCCATTTCCTATTTAGTTCAATTAATGGTTTATACCTCATGCAACGGTTGCCAGAGAGACAAAAAGCAGTTCTGAGTATGAACATGTAGTTCTAGGTGGTCTCTGGCACCTGATTTTTTATTTGACTGATGAATTCCTCTGTGGCTGCAATGACCATGTAAGGCAGGGTGACCAGGGCTAGATCTGTTACTAGGAAAAAGCTTGAAATGTTTTCTCCTCATATAAATTAAAATGCAATTATGTGTAGTCATAAAAAGAAACTGGAATGGAGTCACTGCCTGCCAAAAGCCTTAGAAGTCCCTTGGGACTTGTAGCAGAGGCCCACAGTGAACAAGAACAGTTTTTTATTGAGGGTATCAGATTTTCTGGGCCATTGCTGTATCTGGTCAGACCAGAAAGTGAAATGGGGATGCAAAAAGGATCATTATCCTATAGTGCCTTCAAAGTGTATAAACCACAGAGGACTGTGCCCAGCAAAGACATCAGTGGTGATGGTTTTAATATATCAGGGGTTTCTCACAATGGGACAATAAGTAGAAGAAATGTCAGAGTACATGATCCCTCAAGTAGTCTCCTGAGTAACATAATCCCAAAGTTCCTCAGGTGTTACAAGTTCCCAGATTTTAAAAATCATTGTTGTTGTGCTCTTAGCACAATGATACCAGTAAGATAGTTAATATAGGCCAAAAAACAAAACTGACCATTCTCATCTACATCAAGGATATCTCTGCAAATCCTCAGCTGGTTTCTGTTCCAGAAAAGGTGTAGAGCAGCAGACACCATTCTGTGCTACCACTGAGTTTACCAGCCCCTTTCCATATTGTGCTTTACTTCCCAGAGAAGGGACCAAGAGTGATAATCAACTCAAACCACTTCTCCAGGTGACTGGTGATTCTGCATGCATAAGTACCTGCCCTGTCACCTCTTCTGTTCCTGCACAGTAGATGAGCTAGGCAAGTTGTGGTTATTGCTTACAGGCATTCTGCACAGCAGTGATAGAAGGCAGTGAGGGCTGTGCATGGTTCTCTCTGACCCTAGCTAGCCAGCTGGCTATGCAGAATACTCAAAATTTCCTAAAAAGGCATCTCAACCAGCATTGTTTCCATATGGGGGCACTTAGGGAAGAACTCCTCCCAGATTCCTCCCTGAGACAATAGGTCTCTGCACCATTCCCCCTCTGTGCTTTTCCCTAATGTCCATAATAGTCTACTGTGATTAATAGCTGTTGCTTCCACAGCCAAATAGAAAGGGAAGTAGCACTATACTATGTTTCCAAACAATACCAAATATCGCATTAAGACTGTAGATTGTAGACTGTAGAGCAGTATTTTTGTTTTAAGAACAACTGTTTTTTGGGTTTTTTTTTAAATGAGGTTTATTAAAGTAGAATCTGGAGTTTATTTGTTTGTTGTGTTTGGGTCTGGTTCTTTTCTCTACAAGGTACAGCAGCTGCTTAAAAGAACATTTCACCATAAGGAACAGTGATTCACTGCATTTATCCTGAGTACAGATTGTTGTCTTCTCCCACACAGTCTTCATAAATCAGGAAGAAAACTTGAAAATCATCACAATATATGGTTTTGATTGTCCCTGGCTTACGGTAGCTGAACTAAACCTCAAATATCCAGTCTTCTTCTATGAAAAAAATATTTAATAAGATATAAAAGATGAATCAAAATTGACACTCTGAAATGCTTCAAGGCAATTAAGGAGGCTTAGCATGATTTAAGCAGGAGGTTTAGTGATTTTCGTATTTTACAAACCTTCTCTTTGTAAGGTCTGGGGACATTGAGGATCTCAAGGTCTTGGGACAAGTTCCTCAACTCTTACATAAAGGCAGAGGAGGGTGGAACTGTGTTCCACTGCCATGTTGCTGTCATGTTCAAACAGACTAAGCTCTGACCTGCTTTGACTCACAACTCCAAACTTCATTCAAATGGGAGTTTAAATGTTGGAAATGGAAAGCAAAGTCATCCACCAAACCATCCAGGCTCCTGTGTGCAATCTATGAGAACAAGAAAGACCGGCAGAAGGCTGATCATTCATACCAGTAGTAGGGTTTGTTTTTCACTTCCCAATCTTTTCTTTTTTCATGCAATTTATATTTAGTGCAGGAACACAGTTAGTAAAACTTGCCTGAAACAAGATTTGGTTCCATGTTTCAGATTACAAGTGAGATGTCAGAAGTAATTCACTCAGGAAGTGGCAGGATCCCTCCAGGATGGTTCAGTCCTTTGCTAGAATAATAAATAAATAAACCCAGAAGATTTTTGTTGTTTTTGTTTGGTTTTTTTAACTACAGGCAATATGAGAAGGTTATCAGAAAGTTGCCACCATAGAACAAAGAGCAGTCTTCCCCGGTTAGAAAACTGCAATATATCACACTGTGATTCTCTTAACAATAATTTTGACTAGTTTGTTGAGATTCTTAGACATTGAAGACTATCTCTCCCCTACAAAACAACAAAGATAGCTGAAAAAAGTTCTTAGCAAAATGCAGCTCTCTTAGTCACGTATGGGAAGGTGGTCTGCACTTGAGTGATCTATAGCAATCAATTCCAGTAAGATTTTCTTATTAGGGAACAGCTGAAATATCATAAGCTATTTCAATTGTAGTGGCACACATGTCAGGGCAAGGAATACTACAGACCTTTAAATATTTTTAAACTGTCATGGCAGCATGAGCTGAGAGTAGAATAGCAAGGATAAATTATCTTCTGTTTAGCTCTGCTTCTGCTGTGAGCTGGGGACATATGGGCAGTACAGTTTCCAGGCAATAAAGAAACAGAGATTTGAGATTACTGTGTTCAGTCCCAAGAGACAGAGAGGAACGTGAATCAATATTTGCTAACTCTCCTCTCCTTTCCTTCCAGATTGTCAGTTCTTTCAGTCCAGCTCCACACTTTTTAATTAAATCTCTTCCTCTTCATATGTGACCCGGGGAAACTTTCCTCCTGTAACCTATGTAGGAGGATTGGCAGTGAGAGAAGTGTAGGAAAGACAGTGTTTTTGTTTGCAGTTTTTGTGCCAGGGAAGCAACTGAAAGGAAAATTGTTTCAAGGATGAGTGTGAGTTTGTGTGTGTGAGAGCAGTTCAGTGAGTTTGGGAGCTGGTGGAGAACAGTCAGTATAGGCAATAACCAGAGGTCACAGATACCAAACCCTTACAAGTCTGCTGAAATCAACTGTTGACCACATGATCCCTGTTGAGGTAATACATTTCAAGTGATGCTAAATATACTTTATCTCTTTCTTTTTCATAGAATCACAGAATATCCCAGGTTGGATGGGCCTTGAATGGTCATGTGGTCCAATCTTGCATGGGAAAGAGAGCCAAAACGAGGCTTTGTAGCACCCTGTCCAACTGTATATTAAAAACCTCCAACATTGAGGGCTCTACTATATCCGTGGGGAGATTGCTCCAGTGATTAGCTGTTCTCACTGAAAAAAAAATCTTTCTATTATGGACACGAAATTTGTCCCTGTGCAACTTGCAATGGTTGCTCTCTGTCTTCTCCATGTGTCTCCTCCTTGTAATTGTCTTTTAACTACTGTAATGAAGTCCACTCTAAACCTTTTCTTCTCCTGGCAAAAAAGAACGCATTCCTTCTGTCTTTCCTCACAGGGCAGGTTCTTCAGCCCTTTGGCCAACTCTGTGTCCCTCCTTTGGACTCTATCCAGTCTGTCCACATCTTCTTCAAATTGTAGGGAACACAGCTCCATTCTGCATTCCAGGTGTGGCCTGACAAGTTCTAAGAGTGGGATGATTCAATCTCTGTTCCTTCTAGCAATGCCCCCACAGAAGCAGCCCAGGATTTGATTTACCCTTCTTGCCACAGCAGTGCATTGCTGACTCCTGTTCATCCTGCACCAAGTCCCTTTCAGCAAGGCTGGTCATGCACCCCATAAATCCAGGCATACACTGGACTCTTTCATTTTTTCATTCCAGCTTCAGGACTTCACAATTGCCTTTGTCAAATTTGGCACAGAAATTGCCAGCCCACTCTTCCAACCTGTCCACAACACTCTGTAAGGACACTCTTACTTCTGCTCCACCTTATCACACGGTTTAGTCATCAGCAAACTAGGTAAGGGTGCTTTCAGTTTCACTGTCCAGACCATTTTGGAAGATGTTGAACAGTGTGGGGCCCATATTGATCCCTGGGGAATCCCACTTGTGACAGGCTGGTAGAAATCTTTGATCACCACCTTATAATTGCAGCCTGTGAGCGAATTTCCTACTCATTTCACAGACTATTCGTCCAATTTGTATCTTGCCAGTTTGTCCAGGAGAAGGCATCTGGAAAATGTTGAATTGCTTTACTGAAGTCAAGTCTTTATTGTACCTCTGCCTTAGCCAGCATTCAAACCTTATGGCATCCCAGAAACAATGCAGCTCTTAACATTTTTTATTTTCATCTTTCTGTTCTGCATAGAAAACCTGCAACTGTAAAGACTGGTGCTTTCTCCTCTACCTTTCTTTAGCTTAAGGGTAAAGCATTAAGTCCACTTTGGTGTCTTTTATTTATTAGCATATCTTGAAGGGAGTAGTGAATGTCTCAAACTTAAAAGTGGAAAACTACCTTTGACCTGAGGGCAAGCATTTTTACCTCTATTTCTTAGAGCTGTTGGGAGAAATCATTTAGAAAATAAGCCTCTTTTTTCTGTGTTATATTATGACTGCAGAAATCTGCCTTACTTTTCACTCTGATTTTTACCCTGAAGTTGATAGTTTTTGCATTAGGTGTACAATCAATGCCCACCCTTTTTAATCATAGAATAAATGAGGCTAGAAGGGATGTCTAGTGGGCGTCTAGTCCAAATCCTGCTTGAAGTAGGCCAGTTACACCAGGTTGGTAAAAGATTCACTGAGTTTTTAATATTTCCATGTTTGGAGATTCTCTGCCCTACTTCTTCAAATATTTTACCATGCTCACAGCAAGAAAGTTTTTTCTTGCTTGTAATTCATGGTCAAATATATGTAAGCTGCAGCAGCTGAACAGAGAATCCTGATTTTCATTTATATTTCAGTTTCTTCCTTTGCTACATTGTTTGCTTGGAAAAAACATCAAAGGAAAAGATCTTATAGCTCACTACCATCTAGTCCATTGAAGCAGCCATTTCAATTCATGTGTGGGCTTTTTCCAATTGAATATAATGAGATGCTGCAACCGCCTCCAGCGGTATTTCTGTCTTGTGAAATAGCTACTAACTACTTTTTGTCATGATGGAAAGAACTGGGGTCTTTTAATATTCAAGCATCCATGCATTCACATAGATTATAGCATCACAATGTAATCTGTTGGCATTAGTTCAGGATAGCCTGTTCAGATCATACATCCGTAACAGTAAAATAATAATCTAAATACATATATAGCTTTGCAGAGCAAAAAGAGTGAGCTTTTATTTCTTATTTTCATAGTTAATGCTAAGGATCAGTATCATCATGCAGACAGTACACACAGAGTTGAGGTATTTAGGTTTTGTACTCTCTAATCATCTTAGTACCTCAAACCCCAAGAAATGTTCCAATATCCTCAGTATGTTTCTTTCACTGGAAGTGGAATTTAACCTGAGATCACCATTGTAAACAAATTTTATAAAGGAGTGTAGGGTCTCATCTTTTTTTTTTTTTTTTTTTTTTTTTGTTTCCTGATCATTGGAAACCCTGGTTACACTCAAGACACAATCTCATAAGCCAGGAAAGTTATTATTTTCCAGAAGTACAAGAGAGGAAGTTTTGCTTTGCTTCAATTTGTGCCATGCTCCATCATGTCATGTCATGTTACAGTTGAAACACTGACTCAGAAGCTCCACTTCTTCCTTTTCTGCTGATTCCTTCAAATCAGCCTATGATCTCTCTTAACCCTTTCTTAAGCCTTTTATAAAACCTTTATCAGATTAAACCAGACTCTGGAATATGAAGTCAAAAAAATTTCTATCCCTTTTTTCTATCCAGTATGCACATGCACAGTACTTTCTACCACACATAGATTTGGCATCTACTGCTTTGACAAAAGGAAATGTTTCATTTTTGAAAGATATGTCTGGTGTATCATTTTATGTCTTATAATGAGGCAACTAGAGCAAGATGAACGTCAAAAATATGTAGATCTCTAAAACCTCCCAGTAAAATACTTTGCATTTTACTGCATTTGTTTTTCAGATAGAATGTTTTCCTGAATATAGGAAAATATATAATATATGAGAATAATATATGAGATTAATTTCATTTTCTGTCCAAATTTAGCACTGAAAGAGGAGAATCTATAGCACACTTTCAGAGCTGCAGGTTGCAGAGAGGTGGTGGAAAAGCTAGAATATGACTTTCCTGATTTTTGTCCAAAGAAAGGTAACATATTGTCCACAACTTCAGCTGATTTATAATATGAAATCTTCAATTTTAATTCATCTCTGGTCCATGATTACTAATTTCTGTTACCCTTTCATAAGCACATCATATCTGCATTGTCCTATGAGGCAAATAGCAAGTCTTTTCAAGGTCAAACTGATGAAACCCACAGCCGTTAGTTATAAGAAACAAACAAAAAAAAGATGGGCTGAATATAGCAAATAGGATTTATTTGGGTATCAACTATCACCTCAAAATAGCAGGAGACATGGTTGCTGAGAGAAAGAGATACAAATATAGTTTAGAAACCTTATATTGTTTTATAAATAACTAGATAAGCTTATATATAGACAGATATTAAAGAGGTTTGTCACTCTAAGGACCTATCTCTGCTTCTCTCCATGTAGAGAGGAACATTTGTGAGACAACACACCAGTAGGAGTTAGTCATAAAATTTTTTGTGTCCTGTATCTGAAGCACTTTTATTGCTCATTAGAGTCCTGGGTGTTAATGATTTAAGTGGCTTTTCCAAGTGGGGCACACTAGCTCTCCCAATTTCCACTGTCATAATGTGGTCAAGGAGCACTTCCTATACAGCATTTATACTCTGTCTGTGCATTGTCTCTATTTAGCAGGGCTGCAAGGTCTGATAGGTGTTCCTATTTTGTAAACGCATCTGAAATTTTGTGGTTTCCAAAAATAAAATTAATTTTATCTTTCTAGGTCGATGTTTTAAATGTAGGTTTCAGCTACAGAAGATACACATGAGAAAACAACTTGGGTATAACAAGCTTGTAATTGCATGGTTGACATCAATAGCTGTATTTATATAAGGGAGCAGTGTGCACCAATAGCTGTATTTATATAAGGGAGGAGTGTGCACCAAAAGGAGCAAATTGAAAGATTACTAAGAAAAATGTTAAGCAAAATATATTTTTGTGTATTATGTGCTATCCTACTTTTTCTGAATTTAAGTAAAACTTACATAGTTTTATACAGTGAACAGTATAACATGACAACCTCTAACGTTAGACCTCAGAGAAATTTGCCTTAATAAAACTTTTTAAAACTCCAATATTTAAAACATACCCTCTAGAAATGTATTCAAACTGCCTAACAACATTGCTAATGCCTGTGGTTTTTCTCCATGGAGTTCCTTTATGATAACCATAATTACTATTGTTGAATTTTTCAAACCATATTTGCAATCCAATCATTTACTTTCATTCCTTTCATGCTCCGTTTACCAGAGAATGTTCTTGTGATTTTTGTTTACTCACTTTTCTTGAGTAATGGTTTCTATTTGTACTGAATTAAGCATAAACACACACCACCATATTTATAAGTGAATGAAAATATTTTTGCCATCTAAGATAAACTCATAAAAGTGTGCAACCCCACTGAAGTGAATCAAAAACTACATCACTCAATTACCTTATTTGGGACACCCTTTAGAAAACAGCAGAAACAGTAGGCTACAAGGTGGAATACTGATTAAACAATGCAAATACAGACTCTGAAATGTGACCAATTTTTTATTTCAGAGAGAAAAAGCGGAACCAGGATGCCAAATAAAATATTCACTGAAAAGCAAAGAATAAATAATATAATTTTGAAAAGCATCTCAGAAACCAAGAGTGCTAAACAAGCAGATAATCAAATGTGAGTATTAACACTTCTCTATATATTGAATGTTCATAATGTACTTTCTATTAGGAAGAACATCACCAAACACTCTTCAAGAAATTTGTCATTTGACTGAAGGCTGAGACTAAGAAGGATTGTACTACTCCTAGAAATTTTTATAAATCATTCAAAATAATAAAATGTAGGAAGAGAGGAAGTGAATGACACATTTCCATGTTTGTAAATGCATCTGCTTACAGCATAAACAACAAACACAATAGCTAACTTAGTGAAAACTGAAGGTCTATTTTGAGGAATAAATATTTAGCCACTATTGATGCTTCTGGCAAAAAAATGTTTTTCTTTTTTGCTTTGAATCAGAGCAGATCTAACTACCTTCAAGCTCACTTGTACAGCTGATATCTTAAAGAAAGTGAAACAACACCAGCCTAAGGCCCTAAAAATTTTCTTGAATAGGGCTCCAAATGGTTCTAGAAAGCAAATCTCAGATTAAAGCAAAACACAAATGTCAGCTTTCCTGGTTTTGCCTAGCTGTGAGAACAACAATGAGGAGAATATTTTGTAATTTTAAATTAATAAGGATATCATTTCGCATTTGCACAAATCATGCAAAGCAGACATGAGTGACTGGAACAACTCTTGTAACAGGTGAATTACACTTTTCTTCAGATGAATTTTTCCAACCATAAATGAAGTGGGAGTGAAGTAGAGTGTGATTTCCTAAACCCCACAGGCAACACCAGAAATCCTGGTGTCCTGAGTAATGTATCCATTGTAAATGTAATACTCTTAAACTGTGATTTCAGTTCTTTTCTAGGCCCCTTAGAGAAACTGGACAGTATCTAAAGGCTGATATCATAAATTTCATTTCCTATTCTCATAAACTATTTAATCATATTGTGCTTTCCATTAAATTTAAGACAGGAAAAAAGGGAAAAGTCACTCTCCCGGCCCTATATCAGCCGCAGCTGTGAATCTTTCCCTTTGCATTTATTTAGGAAACAGAAAAATCAGGAGAGAATATCCTGACATTTTTAAATCTTAAAATATAATTTCGTTTCACTTCCAAAGAGATACGAAATATTTCCATGTGCAGCATATGTATTTTAAAAGTTAGACCACAGTCTGAAAGTCGAAGGAATATTATTATGTGGGAAGCCTTACAGGGAGTTTTTCTAGCAAATCTCCACATCTAAAATGGTACTCATCCCATTTTTACTTCTAGAAAAAGGACAGATTATAAAAATAACACATTACAACATGGTGTATCATATATCCACAGTATATGTTAAGAGGAAGTTCAAGAGATATGTTAATTAGGTGGAAGATGATCTCTTGTAGTAATTAATACATTATTCTTTCTACAGTTTATTTACATAGCATAGGATCATATTAAATATTTTATGAATACCAGCACATTTTTATAGGATGATATAACTCCTTTCATTATACATCAGTGAAAAATATTCAAGTTTCTGTTCAAATTTATGTTTGATTTAAGAGCATTGCTTTCATTATGATTACTTACCTTTTTTTGAGTAATCTGTTTTCCAAGAGGCCTGGAGAAACATTCTACGTCTCATGTCTAGGAAACTATGTTTCTGAATAGATTGACTCAAAAAAATTCCTAGGTCTCTAATACAGTCCAATGTTTCTTTTCCTGTGCAATGATTATTCTTTTCTCTTTACTGTGTGAAGAGAACACTGAAGTGGTTCTTCTAGGTCACTCTATGAAGGGTATGATCTCAGTTACATCAAGTTTACTGTTTTTTCTTGTAGGACAAGGACCAAAGCTTTGGAAGCATAAAGGCATGTGTGAGGGGAACCTGACACTTCTTGCACATAGTGATAAGAGGAATAAAAGGGAATTACTCTTGTTTAATGATGTGGTTTGTGAAGATACTATTTTCCATATTTAGCTGCTCTCCAGCAGGATAAGGCACAATCTTTTGGGATGTTTCACTCCATTATTTTACTCATTACAATGCCATTGCATTGCATGGAACAGGAACTACCCTGTGTTAGAGCTGTAACACCTGATGCAGGCACAGGTGGCAAAGGAAATGTTAGACTCAACGAGATATTAAAAGACAAAAGGCAAAGTAAATAACTGAGAGGTTAGTGGTACTGAGCCCCATATTGCAGCCATCCCAATGATCTCAGGCTCTATAACTTAAAATTAACTTTCCTGTATTTGAAACATATACAAATTGCAGAATAAGAATATAGGTGAGTGTTTTTTAGAATTACATTCTGGGCCAAGGAAAAGCAAATTCATTCTTTTAAAATTAAATACCATGTGTTCACAGCCAAGATAATGTAGGCCACTCCAAAGTTTTTATCCCTTGTCAAGGCGAGAATGGGAAATTGTAATGGATTTTCATTCAGATCAGAGCTGATTTTATAACCTATCCCATTAAATGGCATTACATTCACATGACCTGAGTTTACATAACAGAGCTATAACACAACTGACTGAACAAGAACCTGCATTTTGCAGTAGCAGATGATATTTAGACCGTCATTATTAACTGTTCTGTGCAGAATTTTTTTCCTGCTTCAGTGAAATTAAACATTTTTTTTTCCTTTTAAACCACATTAAAATAACCTGATGCTTATTTGTACAGCTATACACCAACATGACCATTTAAGTAAAATCATGCCGAGACTGTCACCTAAAGAACACTGTTACAATCCTTCTACTTTCAGCTGAGTTTTTTAGTAAATAAGGTCTTTGAATTCATCTGTCAGTACAACCTAATAACTACCTAATGAGTTAGCCAGTTACAAGAAGACAGAACAAATGCAGAGGTCTCAGAGATACCATGTTCCTGCATATTTTGTTAAGCCTGGTGACTAGAAAGGGAGAGAGACCCAAAACAGCCAGTGAGACTTGTCCTGTTAAAGCCTCTGTCAGCTTTCCATCACTAGGCTGTTCATGGTGGTTCTAAACTTGCCATTGCTAGTTGTGCTCTAGCTTAATGTGATTCATGAAAACCCTGATTTCTTCCATCCTGCTTCTCTAACTGAATCTTCTAACATGTTCTTTCATATTAAGGTTTCATTTAGGGAGGAATACATTTTACTACTTTCGTCAAAGAAACTTTTGTCTAATTTATTCTTTTTTTTTTTTTCAGAAGTTTCTTTTTAGATTTTGAATTGTTCAGAGCTCCCCAGACTCTGCTCCAACTGATGGCAGTGGCAGAATATCTTTTGATGTGCATGGGAGCTGCACTGGACAAGCCTTGTATCCTTTCACACATGCTTACAGTTTTTTTAGGTTTCTCTGGCCAAGAATGTTGCATTACTCTGCACACCTTAATTCTGTTAGTGTAGAAAGGAAATACATGTGACTATTTAAAATTAAGAATAAAATGGATTTTCTCTATCTCACATCTTTGAGGCAATGCCAAGGCTAATATTTAGTTCTGAATGTCTAAACAGTTATGTGTAGGATCCATAGAGTGAGTTGGACAGTACAAGACATTAATTTCTTATCACTGAAGCATAACATTATTAACATGTGCTGAACATGATGCCTGACAGAGAACACTGGCCACAGCCAGAGAGCATGAAAGTCCTTTCAGAGACAAAATGTTTTAGCAAATACCCTTACTAAGCATGGAAGGATACTGAAGTGAAATACAATCTGTGTTGTGCTGTGAAGCCGGTGGGAAAGAGACATTTTTGTGCAAAGACTGGATCTACTGTTTTCCTCACGTTATATGCCAAAACACATATCAGTTGGAAAGTTTGCTTAATTTGTATGTTAATATCCATTCCCAGTAGCCATTTGGATCAAATAAAGTGCTTTTGCTTGTCATAGTTGGTTTTGTATTAACATCCACTGACTTGGAAATGTCCATCTAGAGTCTTGGAAAGAACAAGTCAGACCAAGGGATTTCATTTGTGTGCTACTTCTCCCTATTGTTTAAAAGCCCTACCAGACAACACACTTCAAAACAAAACCAACCTACCTACCAATCAAACCCACCAAAAACCAAAACAAAACAAAAACAGAACCAAAAGAAAAAACAAGCAAACAAACAAAAAAACCCCACCAATAGGAAGGCATTGTAAAAGCCAGTCAGGTCATTTGATACTGCATGCTATCATTTCTTTCTTTTCTGGCCAAGCATAAATAATCTTGTGAATTTGGAGTTTAGACAGCCCACGTTGTCTAACAAAAGTACAGTTACTCATGAATAATTTGGATTTCAATGTGTACGTGAAGAAAATGGCTCAACACAAAGCTTTTTGTATTAAAGCCATCTGTGACTCAGTATCATCATGCATGATATGGGGTCATTGTGTGAAAGCAGTAGTACATAAACAGCCATGGAAAGTGGTGTATGAAAAGACACTTAATGTCGTACACAGTTCCTGGAAATGCTAATGATGTGGGGTTTGAGGAACAGTGATGCACTTACAAATCCTGCTGGTTTTAAAATCAGCTGTCTTTTCCATACTCAATATAGTTGTATGTGAAATTTTGATGCATGGAAATGATGTTATTAGCACGAGTTTTTTACTTGGGTATGTGAGTCATGCAGCTTTTCCAAAAAAGAGGAATGAAATGCTGGTAACACACTAGTGTGTATTCTGTATGTGTGATATGTATTCCAGATAAACATTTCTTTGAGGCATAGTAAAGTACCCTTAAGAATTATGTTGTGTAATTTTTTCTTACTTGTCTGCCCATCAGTTTTGTTTAAATTAATATTGGAGTTCATTATAGTGACATATAAAACTCATTGATTTCAAAAGCTCCACATTTAATTCTGCAAATTCCCAAGCATTGCAAAGTGGAGATTTAAACACAGTTGAAACCTAAAATAGATTTTATGCACAAAAAGAATAATCTACATATAAATAAATATTGTCTTCTTCTCCCATAGGCTTTTACACATGAATTTTAGGAACTTTGCAAGTCTGAATAAATATATTCATGAAAGTTTGACTGCAGATTATATAAAGATTCCTCCATTTTGACATAAATCAAATTAATCCTCTTTGAATCTTCACTGAAACGATGATGCTAGGCTAAATAAATCTCTTTGAATTCTCATTAACTGTTAGTACAGCTGATTCTTTGACTGGCTCATTAGCATGCTTGGTGGCATATGCTCAAAAAGAAGAAGAAAAAAGAACTCTACAATTTAATGCAAAATAGAACAAAGCTGTAGATTTCAGTCTTTGTCTTGTACACACTGTAAGGTACATGGAGCAATGATCTAACTTAAGCATTTCATGAGATTCTTCTGAATTGCCATTCAAATCTTTTCCTAACTTTGACAAAGTATAAATTAATTATGCAGCTGCACATAGATTTTCATCTGTCAAACTCAGATAAGACTATGGAGGAAAAAAGTGATAATATATCCACAGGATAACACTGACAAATAGATATCAGTAACTAAGTTTTCTACTTGCAATAGAAAAGCATAATTCAGCTTTAATGATTCTTAGAAACAAAAGGAAAAGTCATGTCTTTATCCCATGAACGTCTAAGTGAGATAATTTTACATTGCAACTTTCAAGACTGGGAAATTCTCATCCAACTCCCTTGCCAGTTATACAGATATGCTAAACTACTACCTGCTAAAGAATACATAGAATATGCATACAATGCTACTATATGTAATAATCAATTATCCACTGAGAAACTATATAATTTAGATGAATTGTCACAGTACTTGGCAGAACTCAGAAGAAAGAAATGCACAAGATCACAAGGAAAATGGAGCAATAAGCAGCCATTTTCCACATTACATGTCAGCAGCAGAAGCAGAACTGCACAAAGCTTTCCGCATTTTGTCTCCATGATCTAATATTGCACCACAGAATGAGTTCAGTTCCTTGGCTTGTGACAAAGGTGGGTGGGATTTCCAAGAGGTCTCTATTTACATAAAGTCCCTGCACAGCTGGACCGAGCATCTGAGATTGAATGTGATGGGGTGCACCACACCAGGCATAGCCACAGGCATCAAACTGCCTGAATAGTCTTTTAGGAGAACAGGATACTGCATTATTTAATCTATCATTAATAAGTTCCACTTTAAACATAATGCCTCCTGTCATGTTTCTTGACTTTCATGAGCTAATCCAAGTTGCTTCTTCTTATTATATAACTGTACTTCAATGCAATCCTAAAGACTGCTTCAGGATGTCTCTTACAGCTTCCCATTATTTATGTATTGTCACAGAAAGCCACTTCAAAGGCATGTCTAGATGTAGGGAAGACCTAAGATTTACTGGGTCCTCCCAGCTCAAATAGAGGAAAACTATTCCTTGTTGGGATTTCTTCACTGTAAAGGCAAAACCCTAAAAGCCACATGGCAAACAACCTTGTGTTAGTCCTATTAATAGTATCTTGGAGAACAGCTATGGCTTTATGTTATTTACATTTTGTGATAATCAAAAATCTCCTTGTTCTGCCTGTTCCCAGAGCAATGCCCAGAGCGATCACTACCAGAGATGGATTTCAGCACCCTTTCCTTGTGGGTGCCCATGTTCTTGCCTTGCACCCTCTGTCCTTCTAGATCAGTGCTCATACTTCAAATATTTTTCATGTGAGCTACCATGCTAACTGAGACGAAAAGCCCAGGATAATGGAATAAAAGCTGTATTTCACAGACTTTTCCAATCAAAACACACTCTGAAAGTTATGCATTGAGAAGTTGACTTTCTTTTCTTTTCCTTTTTATCCTTACCTCAGGGAGAAGTGAAGAACAGCAGCCACGCTGAAGAGAAGTGAGAGCAGTGTACCAAGCCCTGTGGAAACAGAAAGGAAGCAGTAGATCATTTCAACAAGAGCAGTATGTCTTGGCATTCTTCCTTGACACCACCCCCACCATCCCAGCCTCCTCTGCCCCTCCCACACTCACACATCTTAAAAGCAGATGGAAAATATTCTGCCAGAAGACACTGAAATACAGTGTTAGAAAGTTACTCTCTTAAGGCTGGAGAAAGTGATGGAGAACTCTGGCAGGCAAATTAAATTATTCATAGTCAGTGGCATTTTGGAAGGAAAACGGGAAGGGAATAGGAGACTAAAAGAAGTTATAGGGATTGAAGAAGAACCATCTGGGATATTGGAAAAATATACACTTCATCTTGCTGCATCTTGCTGATCTCTTCAGAAAGAGATCAGTGGGGCTAATTCTGAGTTCAGGAGACATTACCAGTCTTCGCAGTTTGTTTTTGGAGCTGAGCATACTCCTGTGCTGCCACGATATTACAGATATGACAGAGTCCATGCTACCAAATCTCTCCGTCAAAGTTTACTCCAATGGCACTGAACAATGACACTCCGATCCTGAAGTTACCATAATTTCCTCATTGACTGTGTCACTTGCTACACATACCAGTCTCATTTGGATTCTAAAGGTGTGGCACAGAGAAGAGATGATGATCAGAATCATTCTTAGTGTTTCAATGATTAAACTTTTCTTTAAATTTTATTTCCCAGTTACATGATCTCTTATCTCTCTTTCTGAAAGGCTGTAGGACATGTTCTCACAAGAACTAAGGTACTCTACATTCAAATTTAAAAGTTGTCTTTTTTTGCTAGTCTCATTAAGAAAATATGTGTTGCCTATTATCTGAGTAACAACAATTAGAAAGTAACCCAGTTCAAACCCCTAACTCTTGCATGGGATAGAAGGAAGGAGAGGAAAAAAGAACCACATATGAGAGAGAGCAGACACTGCAATCAGTGTTTTTATGAATATGTTAAGACGCTGTTGTGATGAACCCAGGTCAACTTGGAAAAGATATTTCTCCTTTCTGTTACTTCTTCTGGGTTTAGACAAATGATGTTGACAAATATCTAATTCATTTTCCATTAATAGGTCTATCCCACCATGTCTTTGTACCAAAGGTGATAGAAACCAGATGGTTAGTCCACTTGAATATATGGATGTGCATAGTACATGCATGTATGCACACAGGCACATGGATTTAACCCCACTAACAATAATCTTATCAAATTCCAGAACTTCATTAAGATAATCTTGTATTTAGATTTGAATGAATATATCAAACTCTTCAGAAATATTTGCAAGCACTTTGTCCTCTCTGTTTCCCAAAACAGTACAGCCTGGTATGGGTTCTTCACTTGTCCAACCCATGGAAATGAAGAAGCTGACATATATTGCAGAAATATTACAAGCATTATAATTTTCCTATCCTCACAATCTTATATTGTTGGAAACCAGCTTTCTTGTTGGAATTTGCAAATAAAGCAGCACCTGCCAAAGCAATCTAATGACCTGAAGGAATTCTTACACAATCAATTCTTTTGAGTCTTATTGTATCAATCACTGAAGTGTTTCAGTTTCCTGTGGCATATTAGTCTAATAATGTTTTCAGCATGCAGATTATTTAGATCAGAGATCATGGTTTTGGTTATAAATCACATAAAAAACTTGGGATACAACTGGAAAAAAAAAAAAAAGAAAAAAACAATAACTAACATGAAGCACCAGAAAGAATCAGTAGGGAAAAGATAAATGGTTATCAGTAGGAATGTTAGGTATGTGTGCCCATGTGTAGATAAACACCAAGCAGATTGCTTGTTTAAACGTTATATTTTTTTTTAAGTTTTTGCCTGAGGGGGACTGAATTTCTCTCAACACGGATTGTAAAGAATGTATTTGGCATAACTGTGTTTGCTACTTGGGGTACTTCTTCCACAGGAAAACCATTCCAATTATCATTCCAAAATGGTGCTCCATTAAAACAAATATGAGTAGTATTTTTGTTGTGATTTCAAACAAATATTTGCAAAAAGAAATCTGAGCAGAATCTCTCAATAAAGCAAAACAAAACAAAAACCCCCTAGTTATTTCACGAGAATAATGATTTCTTAATATAAAAATTTACTTTTCTTAATGCCAAAACTGTAGCTTCTTGAGTGGAGGGAAAACAAACAAACAAACAAACAAACAAAAATATTTTACACTCAAAAATCACAATGGACTGCAAGGATTTCAAGAAAGAGTAAGTTTGTGATGTGAATACATTTAGAAAATAATATCGGTACCTAAACTTCCTGATAATCTTTTTGGATGAGTACCTGGGGAATCAAAATTAGTCATTGCTTAATTTACTACCAAAATATGAAATTCATGCCCACCCATTCTACTAAAACAGCTTTAGCACTCACAAATATAAAAAGACATAGCATGCAAACTACTTTTACAGATGGAATTAAAGTTAATATTTTGTGACTGGCAGAACATATTTATAAACCCTATTAATTCTTAATCTGTGTGCACATCTAGTGTCCTTAACCGGCATTCTATGCTTGGGACCTGCAAAGCAGTCTGCCCATGGTATCTTTGTGTCAGGGCCATTCACCTGCCATTCATTTAGAGAACATTGCAGAGTCAGTCTTTCAACAAGTTAATTTTATTTTCTTGTCCCCAAAATGTAATTTTCAGCTAAATAACACAAGGTGATTACTATGTTTGCAGTAAGATTAACTTGATGGGATAAATAGAAACTCTGGGGTAGACTGCCTAGCTGGGATTCTTTCATAGAAGCTAAAAATGTCATTTTAAAGGGCAAAGTTGGGCTTTTGCTTTCTGCTTGCCAAATCTAGCTCTTTGCCAAATTTTCTCCAGGTGAAGAAGAGGATATTCTGCCAGTTTGTGACAGGGAGACAGGCCTCTGAGGATGAACACTGGTCAAGACAAATCAAGAGCTTGGTGAGTGTTGAAGGAAAGAGCTTTCTTGAAAAAAAAAAAAAAAAAAAAAAAAAAAAAAAAAAAAGTCCACAGCAGGTGTTTTTATTAGATGTTGAGAATGCTGAGAAAGTGTCTCTGTGTGAGCATCTCTTCTCCTCTCCCTCCAACTGGTCTCACATCCACAAAACAGAATCAGAGGGCAGAGCAGTTCTGTGCCCTGTGTGCAGTGCAGCCATCTGAGCAGCACTATGCTTGACTGTATTGCCAAGAGAACAACACCAGATCTAACCTATCAATCTTCATTTTGATGATAGCAGGTGTGCTAGAAGGGAAAAAAGTGAGAACTTCGGGCTCATCTGGATGCCACTGTGCTTTGTAGGAGTGGAGGGTGAGAGACAAGATTTTCCAGGAATTTATAAGGATGATTGATTCTTCTCTCATCCAAACGTTTCCTCTGTTGAAAGAACTGGGAGGTGAGAAAGAGTTGAGACCAGAGCAGGGTGTGATTCTGGATGCAAAAGCATGTTGCTGCTGCCTCTTTTGGTAAAGATTTTATTTGAACATTTGAATGATATTGACACTTAGTGCCTGCAGCAGGATTTGGGCTTTTCCAGATTGGATACACAGGGTGAAGCTTGTAGAGATTTTTGTCATTAAAGTGAGGCTCAGCAGTTCAGTGGGGTTCAGCAGCTTCCTGACGAGGGAATATAAATCTTATGTTTCTAGAGTCAGATGGAAGTAATAATATGGAGACAATGCTGAAGAAGGAAAGGACTCTAAATCCCAGAACATGGTTTCAAGAATGGATTTCAAATTATCACTGTCATGTGTAGTTCTGAGATTCACATGGCACAAAACTCAGCTTTCCCAGGTTCCAGAGAGAGAGTTTTAAGTAGTTTATTTGCTAAAAATATAGACAAACCTTTAACTACTTCCTCCTAAATATAATGAAAAAAACCACCTCACTGAGTTTGGTTAGGCATTCTAGCCTAAGCCCAGCAGTGCTTAAGAGTCTCTACGGATAAAACAAATCACAAAATAATCAAGGCTGGAGAGGACCTCTGGAGAACTCAAGATCTTACTCAAAGCAGGGTGAAGGTTGCTGAGGTCTTCATTCAGCTGGATCTTGAAACCTTCACTGTGAGTGAGGAGCTTCTCTCAGACACGGTCCACCTGGAGAAATAGCTTCTCCTTGTACCCAGCCTGTAACTCTTCTGTTTCAATTTATGCCTCTTCCCCTGCCTTGCAGGCCTGTGAAAGGCCCATCTTCTTGATGACCTGCTTATAGATATTCATAGGAAACACTCTTCCCCAGGTTAATCAAGCCCAAATCATTCAGACTCTGGTCTGCATTTTTTTCCCCCAGTAAGCAAGTATTTCTGAGACTTCTGTGCCCAAATAAACAGGGTCAGAATTGACCAGTGTGCTCAGAAATCATTAAAGGGAACCAACAGAGAAAACTTCAGATGAGCAGAGTAGGACAAATCCTTTTAGAAATCTAGCTTGCAGATAAAAGGGAATAAAAAGGATCATCTCTGGCTAACGTTACAAGGCTATTCAAAAGAGATGAATCAGATCAGATCTGAAGGTTCTAAAAATTCTGGGCAGTGCTTAAGAAGCACCATGAAGAGAGAAATGAAGCAAAACAGCATGTCAAAACAGAGCTATGGGAATATAATCTGCTCGACCCTGAAGCAGTCATTTTGATAAAAGCCCAAGTAAAAATGTTTTCATGGAAGCTAACTTTAGCGTGCTGTGGATAATCACCTCTGCAGTCACCAGAGAGAAACGGGATCCCATAATGGTCCTGCATGCTTCACTGCTCCTGCCCAGGCTATAGAGGCAGTGTGGTGACATGAGCCTGAGCAGGCTAAGTCAGCCTTCATGAATGCCCTACAAAAAGTCTGTCTGCACAGTTATGTTAGGTAAGCTGCATTCACTGACAGCAGATTTTCCTGGCAGCCCAGTGGGCTGAAAACCATTGGCAGCAGAAGATTTTGCTTTAGCAGAGCTACTTCCTTTCACAAGTGCTGACTTCGGGTGTCTGTGACTGCCCCATTTCTTTTCCCCGTCTCAAACATATGTGAAGTGGATTGCGGGTAGCAGAAGCTGTGTTGCAGGTATCTCCTCCCACATGCAGCTATTTGGAGCAGACCATGGAGAGAGCATAGGCACCATTTTGAGATGGGGAAGAAAGCAAAAGAAAAGCAGGTTTCCCAGACCTATTATACCACACACATCAGACAAATGAGGCAGTGTCCAGGTGTCATTTGAGAAATCCCTGGCTCCTTGTCAGATGTGCTCTTTTTTCATGGTAGTGCAGCTTCATATACAAGCTCTGACAATAGAGGCAAAGCAACTTGATGTCAAATAATAACTAAATGGACTTGCAGCAGTACCAGCAGCAGGATTTTCATCAGTGTCAATGTACAAACCGTACTTTAATGAGTTCAGACATGCCTTGGCTTTTCTACAGCAGTATTGACTGAACTTCTCTTTTAATCAAATAGATGCAATATACAGAGAGAATTAGTTTCATGTAAAGCCTTGAACAAACATCAAAAAAATCCTCCTACCTTAGCCCTCACAATCATTCTGATAAACTGGCTGTTCGTTTCTTATTAAACAGACAAAGTGTTCAAACAGTTCACAGTCGTTCTTTATTTAGTGGCAAAAAAAAATCATATGTCACTTCAATGATGATAATACAGTACAGTTAGCCTTATTCACAGGGTTTGATATTTAGTTACTTTCTCCTGGCTGTCTTTGGAAGACCTGAGTGCACTTCCAGGATGTATTCAGGTGCCTATAGGCAAGAAGATATATATAAACAGAGAAAGAGATTAGGCAAAGCATTTCAATTATTTAGAGTGGAAAGGAATATTATTCATCAAAAATGCAACTACACACTTATATGTATATCTGAGTGTGGTTTATGCACCATAGATTTGATTCAGTCACGCCTCCTGTTCTTGAAATAGTTTCCTTCCTGATGGGTCACTTACAACTGTTTACATGCCTAAAACACTCTTTTGCAAGTTGCTTGTTTTCTTTTAAGTGCAGCTTGGGGCATATTTGGATTTTTTTACAGCACCGAAACAGCATCTGTCAGCTGAATCAGTCCATACCCACGGAGGTCTTTGCCAGTTCACTTATACACTTGTACACTGTGCTCTTCCTGAGTTGCTTAGTTGTGTGACGTCAACTCCCTGGAGGCTAACAATGTCATTATCATTACCAGACAAAGACAGTTAGGTAATTTTGCCTGATGGGAATGCAGATATTGACCTGAACTAATGTATTCTTATTTCCCAGAGAGAGATGCTTATTGCAGCAATGTGACATAGTAGGGTTCACTAATATTAATCTAAAGGCTGTGTTCTTTTTTAGCAGAGAAAAGCTTTTACATTCACATTCAATTTCATCACTTAACATGTCTCTAGTCTACTTGCTAGACTTGAAATTCTTTGGCTGTTTAAAGACAAGTAAAAGATCTTGGTCTGTATGTGCCTGTGAAATATTTTTGGCAACTTCTAATTTGCACATCTCTTGACCCTGCAGAGAAAATTACCAAGCCTGTTCAAAAGGCTTGCTTTCTTCAGGACAGCCTAAGAAAAAATACCTTTAGGGAAAGGAGATTTGTAACAGTGATCACATCTGATGTATCTTGTGACAACACGCTATACATATCTTACTCTTTTTTCACTATTGGCTGCTGGCAGTGCACTTGGAATAAAAAGTCTTTGCCTTAAAGAGATTACTATTTGCACATTTTATTGCAATTTCCTTGAAAAGTAGGTATGTTCTGTGCATATAATAAGCATTACATAAACAGACTGTAGAAACAGGCACATTTAATAGTCCTTCTGGGGTGTTTTGTGATTATTATAACAAATACATACATATGCCAGAAGAACATGTCCTCCTTATGAATGTATGATAAAATTGCTCTTAGTAGAAAACTGGTTAATAAATACTAAAGTGTAACCATTTACTGATGCAGTCAGGGATTTTGTGCAATATCCTAAAATATAGACTTTGGTACATAAATACAAATTACTGCTTGTACATTGCAATGATTCTCATTCGTGTTGAAGTCTAAATCATACAACACTCCCTCCAGATGTCAAGAAAGCAAAGCTAGACAGCCCTGAAAAGGCAATCAGGTTTCCCTGAGACATGTAACTTTGACAGTGCTATCATCCTCTCATCCTCTACTAGCTATGGTGGAAAAATAACTTGTCTGGAGCAGTTGCTCCAGACAAGTAGGCATTGGTGTAACTGGAAAACATGAGTTTCCAAACACCAATAAATTTGTTATGATTTCATGGCAGCCTTCCATAGCAAATCATTTTATTTGTAATGCCATATTCTCCATTTGCAGTGTGAAGCCTTAAAAAAGCCAAGGGTTTAAGAAAAAACTCAGACCATTTTATTTCTGTTGCAGCCACTACTAATCTGGTAAGTGCATAGAAGATACAGTCTGACAGTAAGCATTAGAGGCAGAAGATAATTAAAAATAAACTGTCTGTAAATAGAATATTGCCTCAAGTCATTGAGCTCTATTTCTTTTATTGAAATGCTGTGTAATGAAAGGTACATACAAAGTACATTTTCAAAAGAAGGGTTACTGGGTTTACTTTTCTTTGTCCAGAAAACTTCAGAAGTAAAGCTGTAAATCAATGGGTGACCTAATATTTACAAGAAACTTGGTATTTCCCCCAAAGGCTGGACCACAAATATCTTTTCATCCCAAGCATAGCGATAAAAACCATGAAGCCATAGACACGTTGCCTGAGCCTCCCTTTCTGCCCAAAAGCAAGCTTTATCTTAGCAAAAAAGCGCTAAGGACAACCTTGCTGAATAACATCAGTTCTCAATGCTAGTGCTACATCAAATTTGGAGCCCAAACCTGAGGATTTTTCTTTACAAGTTGCTTCCTCTAACTTAACAAAAAGGATTTTTTACATGGCAAAGGGGACTAGTATATTTGTTCAACAAAAAAGTAAAGCCTGCTGCAGTTACTGACAGATAGGTTGCAATAGGTTCACATCTCCAAATCAATGCACCCTCATATCATGTGGACTGTTATGTTTAATAATTAAAGCTAGGATAAAAGCATTACTCTGGGTTTGGAATTTTTTAAAATTTTTTATAGTCACAATGTTTACATATTAACTGCATAGCATGAAATTCCACATTCCTGAACAACTGTCTTTGAACACTATTGTAAATTTTAATACAGAATTCCATGCTCCTATATTCCACAGTCTTTTGCCTTACCTTTTTGCAGTGGTAACAACTCTGTACTTTTCGTAACCAAGAATGATGTCAACAGCAATGAATCTTCAGTATATTTATCAGCCTTGTACAGGCTTAACTTGACATTTAAAGCTAGAATAGGTTTTATCTTTTTCTTTTTTCTTTTTTCTTTTTTTTTTTTTTTCCTAGTTAATACAGAAACCATAATGAATGATTATGGAGCTGAGCTTCTGTAGCATCTTACAATTGATTTTCTATTACACCAGCAAAATAAGGAGATAATGTCACCAGCATTTACAGACTTGGCAGCAAAATACTTGGCTCAACATCCCACTTGTGTTTCATTTGACAGAATTTGCTAAAATGGCTTTGTTTAGGGCAAAAGCTGCTAGAGTGATTTAGTTTAACTAAAACAAATTCACACTCTTTTCCTTTAATATAGTTAAAGATAATTATATTTCTCCTTTTCTTTTGCTCCAGGATATCAGGAAACCCCAAAAGCTAACATTTTTACCTTTTAATATTTGTACCTTGTTATAAATGTACCAGCCAATTTAATAATTAAAAGAGAATTTATTAATATTGACAAAGTATAAGTTTAAAAAGCCACGAGCAAAATAGTGCCGAGCCGGGCGATCGGCACTGGGTGAACCCAATTCGGACTCTATCGCTCCGAATCCCGTGGTTCGCCATCCTTGCTGTGGTGGAGTCCCATTTTATACTCTTTTTGGTGGGGGTCTTCTTGCTTCTCTGTTGATTCTTGCTTTTTCAGCATATCTGTTCATTCTTATTTTCTTGCTGTGGTTTGCTAAAGATCTTCCAGAGTTCGGCGATTTATTTTTACAGGATATCTGCTCTGAGAAAAATATCCTTAAACAAAAGGTTTCCAAGGCTGAATAATTGATCATTCTGTTGTCGGAATTCTGTTCTGGGGAAAAACATTTTTAACAAAAGGTCTCCAAACCTGAATAATTGATTCTTCTTTGACCGGAATCCTGCTCTGAAATAACATCCTTGAGTTTTGTTAGGCAGCAAAAAAATCTTTTGGGAAAAAACATCTCTGGAGACTGCTTATCCCTGTTTTTTTAGTCTCTCCTTCCTTATCATTCAATGCAAAACTGCTTCAGCTTTTGTTTCACAATGCTGTAGTTTGGTGGTTCCCTTTTTTTTTTAAATTTCTTTTGCACAAATTATTTTGCAACATATATTACATACCTAAAGAACAAACTAATATATATTGTGGTCAAATTTCCTGTCCTATTAACCCAGTGGACAAAACTGTCATTGAGGAAATGAAGACTCTTTCATTGTTGTGAAATTGATTGAAGACTATTTTATTCAATTTTTTCCTTGGGTTAGAATAGGAAAAGAAAGCGTCAGCATGTTATTATTTCTCTGGAGGTAGTATTTCAATAATTGTCAATGTAAGATTAAAAGAAAAAATATCGATACATGCAAGTGTATATTGACTCAATAAACCCTGCTGGTTTTTGACCAAAAATGGAATTCACACAGAACTGGAGTCTCACTAAATATGGTGTGTGAATATGATAAATCCTCTATAAACCATGTAATAAAAAGTGAGGCTAGCATTAACTTACATTTTTGAAATTTATGTATGCTAATGCCTTCCTGAAGATGGAAATTGTCACCCAGGTCTGTAGTCTGGCAGTTACAAAAGCTCTAACACTGCTCTGCTGGAATGGCAGACCCTTCCTTGGGGAGTTGGTTCAGGCTACCTCCATTTGTTACCTCTCAGCATAATTTGGATCCAGCTGAAAACTGCATTTGGAGGTGCATACATTTAGATTTAGGTAGCCCTATGATAGAAGAATTCAAGAAGCAATAGTGCAAGACTGTTACAGGGGGAGTGGGGATATATCTGCATGGCCTTCTGCAGGCTGAATCTTCCTACACTCATATTGACTGACTGGGTACCAGCTGTTTTCCAAAAGCCACGCATCAACGGTTGCTGCTGGAGTCAAGGAAACATGCACCTTTGAGTGATCCTAGTGCAGGGACAAGACATTCTTAAGCAACTCAAGGCTTCAATGTGTAAAAAACAGAAAGAACAAAAATAACACCTCTGGAAGAGCAAGTCAGTGCCAATTCAGCCTTGGGCATTTTATTTCCTCTTATTTACCAACACAGTATTTGAACCATACCTGTTATCCACATTGACTCCTTTTAGTTCCTTATTTGCGTCTGCCAGGCATTCAATTCTCTGTCTCTGAATAAGCCTGCTTTTCCTCACTGACCACTTATGTGCAGCTCCTAGTTGCTTTTCCTGAGCTTCTTTCCCTTTGCTAGTGAACAGGTACCGCCAACATGGCACTTAAAACAGAAAGAGGAGGGGGAGAGGAAGGAAGACCAAAAACAGCAATTAGATTAAGTCAGTGGAAATCTTTATTGACAGTGAAAGAATTTAGGGGAGCAAGCATAGGGAATAATAAGAAAAAAAAAACTGGTCTGTGATGCAGGATTAGGACATGTCTATGTTATCTTCTTGCTCAGCTACAGAGTTTCAGAGTGATATCAAAATTTTTTACCCTCTTGGGGCACCATAACCATTCACTATGTTATAAGAGTTTTCAGATGTTCAAATAAATAGTACAGTGGTAGGACCCAACTAGGAGATTACTATGGGTATTTAAGAAAGATGATGATCTAACAGAAACACCCCCAGGTCTGATTCCCTTCCCTCTGTCCTGCATCTGCTTCTACAGCTGAAAACACCCTTTTAACTGTTATCCACCAAACATTGTCTTTCTTAGCATTGGTTCCTCCACAAAGCTTTTTGGTGGATGAACTAACTCAAACTTTCAAAAAATAATCAGAAGCCATGTCTTGACCTTAGCTCAGGCATTTCAGACCCAGCACTGCAGGCTGTACATTGCTGCAGCTGAAGGACAGACAGAAGACACTTTCCAACAAATCCCTCTAGCACTAGAGTAAAAAAAATCAGGGAGAGCAAATGAGAAATTATGGTCTTTTATCACCATGGAAAGATTTGTCAGCTGTAATCCAAAATCCTAAAATCAGTGAGCCTTAAAATGTGAACAAGAAATTTCTTTCAAAATTTTTGGCCTGCCCCTTGCTTTTCATTATTACTTTACAATACAGAATTTGTTTGCTGTTCCCAGATTCCAAAAGCACACATTTCATTTTACATTAATATTTTTAGTTTTGGGTTATTTCCTTATCTCCCAAGTTGTTCTACTTTCCTTATTTATGTGCAGTGTGATTGCACATGGATTTATATAATTCATTTTTATTTGCTTTTCTTTTCTATTTTTTGTATTCTTCATTTTGCTGCTTCACTGCACTTTTCATCTTTGAGTCTTCTAATTTCTTTCCACTGCCATTTATTTTTAGTTTTATTATTTCTCTCATTGTTGTTACTTTTTAAATTTTCATTCTTCTTTATTGTGGGTCTTTATGTATGTGTTTGTTTTCTGCTTTCTTGCCTTTACTGTCTCTTCTTGTCATGCTTGCAAGTCATGCTTGCAACAGGAATTGTTTTTTCATAGCATACTTCTATCAAAATAAATACAAAAGTTGTACAAAGTTGCCTGCAATATTTTGTCTGATCAAAGTGTCAAAAATTTTTTTAAAAAAACTCTCTAGACTGTATTAGGCGCTTAACTAAGATCCACAGCTTTTATACATGAAGGTTGATTTTTTAAAGCCTATGTTCCTTTCCCTGGTTATGGTATCAACTGTGTGAAGAAAGAGAGATATGGAAAGACTTGCTTCATTTCATTTTATATGTTTCAGGACAGTGGGTTAATTTTGGATCATTTTTATTTGTTTCAATAAGCTGATACAGGAGACTGTTTTCCACGACCATGAGAAACAGATGAAAGATGAGGGTTTAGCAGGTTTGAGGAACCAGAAGCTCTGATTCTGGAATTGTGATACAGAGTTGCAGAGGAATCTAAAGAGGAGAGGTCAGGCAACCTCACTGTTTGGAATAAATGTTTCCATTTGATGCTGAAACGAGGTATTATTTGCACTTGTACTCAGTATGCAAGTTGGATTGCTACTCTTCTTGGACAGAAACTTACTCATGTGTACAAGAACAGTCAATATTCAATCTGCGTAAATCAACCACAGTATTTACGAAAGTGTAGCCCTTTGACCAGTTTTAATTTTCACTTATAATGTTTTCAGTTGCTGAATTTGGTAGATATATTATTGTATTGCCTTTGGTACATTGTGATGCTGTCAACTGAAGTTATAAATGAGTTATAAAAGAGCTTCTGCTTCCTGGGAAACTTATCTTTTCAATATTAGATCACAACTTACTAGAAATAAAACGGACAATTTAAAATTTTCTCGAAAGCATAATTTATCCTTTTTATTTGGTTCATGATTAATCACAATAGTTCATCCCACATTTGATTTTTTTCTACAGTTGTATACTCTATAAACTGCCTTGAGGATAACATTGAGCCCATCATGAGGAGGAGACTGGATTAAGTTTCTTTCAACATGAATTTTTCTGTGATTATTCGATTTTATACATTTTTAAAATTCAAAAGCTTTTTAATAATGGAAAAACAAAATATTTCAGACCTGGAAAGATAATATTTTTAAGGTATGAAATTGTTTTTCTGAAGCTTCAGTTAAATAAGCAAACTCATCTAACCAGTTTTGATTTCACTAAAATCATATTTTCCAATAGGAAGATATCGTTAGGAGCAAACAAATATACTATTAACCATAGCATTCCAGTTTCATCCCTGTCGCCTTGTTTTCCAGCCTTCAGCCTTGGAGTCAGAAATTTCATGTAAACAAAGTAATGTTTACAGAACTGTTATCATGTTTTTCGGATTCCTTTCTGTGAAGGGAATCTTGATGGACACTTTCTAAGACCAGTGAAGTTGAAGAGGTTGAAC
>VZUI01013688.1:0-16104 GCA_013401135.1 Cettia cetti | reverse complement strand
CGGGCCCGGGGCCGAGCCCGCCGGGCCGGAGCTGCCGGCGGGGAGCGGCTCCGTGCAGATCCGAGTGGCCGTCCAGGCGGCCGCCGAGGAGGACGAGGAGGACGAGGAAGAGGAGGGGGGCGGCGGAGCGCCGTGCCCCAGCTGCAGCGAGGAGGACTCGGGGCGGTGCGGGCGCTCCAGGTGAGCCCCCGGGCAGGGGCCCGGCGGCGGGGCCGCGGTGCGGGCGGGGCTGTGCGCGGCGAGCAGCGGGGCCGCCGCGGACGCCCCCGGAACGGAGAGGGCCCGGCTGATGCAACGCCGAGGGGCGGGTGGGAGACGCTGGAAACCCTCCAGCAGGGACAGCCGGCGGCCGGGAGGGAGCTGCCCGCCGCACCGATGGCTCCGCCCGGGCTGCGTCCCACCCGCCCGACGGGACCGCGGGGGCCGGGGCTCCCCCACAGCGAGAAGCACGGGCTGTGATGACCCCGACATTTCCAATTCACTGCGTTTTACAGAAAGATTTTGGGGGTTAGCTGTAGCTGTGTTTTGGAGTTTTGTTATGGGGTTTGATGTTTTGGTTTTTTTTCCTTTTTGCCCTTTTTGCCTTGGCCTGAAATAGCTTTGATGCTTACCAGAATCTCTTACTTGTAAAAAGAACATCAGGATTTTTGTGCCAGCAAACTGCAGAGAGACAAAGCTCTACTAGTTGTAGTTCATCCTGTGGTTTGTACTAAAGCTGCAGATGGAGTCATAAACTGTCACATGAAGATTTAAGTACAGTAGCAAGAAATCCAGTATTCTGTTTGAACATTTATTGTTTCTAATTGATTTTCTAACTTCATACCTAGCATTGACTCAGAATGAACTGCAATGTATTATTTTAAATTACAGAGGGGTAGCAGGGGAGTGAGAAATTTTCTGTAGCTGCCAAAATTGTCAACTATGGACTACAGAAAAAGGAGTTGAATATAGCTAGGCACAGTTAAGATTTTTAAACTGAGTCAGCTTAGTTATCCCACAATCATATGTGACTGCTGTATTTTTATAAATATGTACAGCAGCCTACAGTATTGCATTCCAATTACTGATTTCTTAAAATTTGGATATTATTTACATTTATTTTCTATGATAGTATATACTTGTGAAGAGCTTCTTGTCCTGGCCTAGACTAGGGGGAAAAAAGTTATTTTTTCAAGCTTTGAAAGACAATAGTTACTCTGAAATGTCACTTATTTAATCCTCTGCAGTAGGTGCTGTCTTCAAAAATGTGTTGATGTATATTCAGTTCTTGTGGAGGTTGCCTTTTTTTAAATGGCCTCTTCCTGATCCAGGAAAAGTCAGGGGTGTTGCCATGGAGAGAACTCTAAAGCCTCCACATCAAAAGTAGGTGAATGGAGTTTACACATGCTTCTGCTGTTTACATAGAACCTTACCTAAGGATTTCCTTTTTGGGAATGCAGCATCTGATAGGAAATTATTTACAAACATTTGGAAAATTATTAGGGATGATCTAAAACTGCTGGGAATGAGCCATCTCACTCTCCAGCTGAAGGCTGCAGACTGCTTGCCAACAGTAGGCACCCAGTAATGTATTCAGGTTTTTGTTGACAAACGTGGACTGCTCTTGAGTGATTGTTCCCTTGCAACTTATAAATTAGATTACCACATAGTGCTTATGAATGCATTCCTTTATTCATTTGGAGACTCAGCTAAAATTTTTCAGGTTAGATGCTATCCTAACAATTTAATATATTATTTGTGAGTCTTGATATTTAAAATTCCGAATCTGCTCTCTCTGTAGATATGTTTAGTTTCTTGTGTGACTAATGGCCAGATGAGTCACCATGTTAAAAGATTGTTTTTCATTCTGTTTTACAAGCATATCATCACAAAGCTCCAAATAAAAAAATAAAGTTGTGAATAACTACTAGGGCTTGGTTCTGTCACAGTTGACTGAAATTATTTATTACAAACTACTTTTGTAATACAGTTGATCATCATCACAAATTAATATGGAGCTAGTTACAAATTTCTGCATCTATTGTAGGTAGGTGCTATTTCCATACAGTATTTAGTGAGGGCTGTTTTAAGAGCCTGAAAGAGTTTGTAAAAGCTGACTTGTCTGCCAAACATAGAAATAGTGTATGGGTCAAACTACGACCAGTATTTGGGAGGTGAAATGAGGTCTGTTTCACCCTGTGTTAATGCTGTAGGGAGGGATGGTGCCGATCTCTGCAAACATGCAATTCATTTTTGTTGTTTTCCAAAGCACAACACCCCTTTTTGTCTCTAAATAAACAACTGCAAATATCTGGGCTAATAAATCCCTACAACAAATGTAAGCCCAATCCTGAACTAAAGGCAAGCTTTTCCTAACAGAGTGTGGATTTGTAAAAAGGCTGAAATGTTCCAAGCTTCTTGTACCCAAACTAATTCTGAATTGGTAGTAAATGAAGTAGTGGGAAGGGATTATCATGAATGAAAAACACCACCGGTTTTTGCTTCCTTCTGAAACCAGCACCCACAGCTGGGTATTAGATATTTTTTACAATCCTACGCATAACTTCATCTATTATCCTCCACTTCTGGCTTTGCCAAATAAAAAATTCTTTGTTTTCCTCTCTCATTCTTGTCATTCCTTTGAACCATACCCTATTAAAGGCTCGGGAGATTTTTAACAGGGAGACTTCTCAGATTGTGCAAGTGAGTATTCACATATATCTGATGTGTTGCCCTATCATTGGAAGAACAGTAACAACTAAGTGTACTGTAAGCTTCAAGAAGCCAGGTCCCAGAGAGCTGCTGTAACTTGTCCCTGCAGAAGGCACAGTTCCTGTGCAGACCCCACTGACCCAACCACTCTCTGCAGACAGCAGCACAGCTGCAGCACTGCAGCCACTGCCCCCATCACCCCTGGACAGCACTGTGCAGGGCAGGGGATGCAGCAGCTGCATCCTCCCTGCCAGATCAGCCTCACAGCACTCCAGTGTGATGCCTGCTTCTTTTCCTAAAGATTTCAAAGCCTGCAAAAGCCACTTCAGACAATTTTGGGGAAATGCATGGCTCCTTCTTTTATTGCTAACTTACCTGGGAGACCAAACTAAAACATGATTTATGGGATACTTAGTGGATGATTTTATTTTTTTTAACAGAAACTTTCATGATGATCCCACAACAAAACTAGACCACTAACAGCTTGAAAAAATGACTCTGACTTAAGATGGCTTTGTCCTCAGTCACCTGTAAATGGAAATTTCTATTTCAGCAACAAACGTTGCTGTAACTGCATGTGGCAAGACGTTTACCTTGAATCCATGGCTGCAGCATTTTTTGAGGAATAGGATGCCCCACACTGCTCAATTTTGCCCAGGAACCCAGACAATATGATGGGAGGTAAAGACAAGAAATGAGAATGACTTCTTAGGAACCTGCATGTGTGCATATAAACCTGTTCCTGAGGTACATGAGCTGGCAGGTTTAGCCCCTGTGGTAAACTGCTGGTTATGTTCCTCTGTCACTCTGGAAGTGACCTGCAAAATGTGCAACAGTCCTGTCAGTCCTTCTTACTCCCTGGATATCAGCTCCTGCATTCATGCAGTGAAGAGGCTTAAAAAAACATGATTGCATCAAGTTGAAATATTCATTCTCTGGTAAGTGACACTACTCACAAAACACATAAAGGTCAGGCCTATGTTTAATAGCTTCATACTGAAAAATATAACACTGTCGCTGGAGGAACTTTGTATAGTACCAAGTGCCAGTGGACCTTCATTTCATGTTTTGGTAGAGGATTTGAGTTGGCAGTGCTTTCAAGTCATTAGTGTAGATGTCTCATTGTTCTGCACTGAGGTCAGCTTTTGGAATGAGCTCAAGAACTTGACTCCTTATGCTGACTGGAAAGCTTCATCCTCTGAGCTAGCCTGCTGGCTCATCTGGGTGCGAGATACCTGTCCAATGCCCACATCTAAAGTCAGCTGGAACCAGCATAATGGTTATGCCCTTTCATTTTGAAAAGCTACTTGAATCCACTAATAGAAGATGAAGATTTGTTGATAAAATGATTTAACTGTTTTCCAGTGGTGGAGAAAATGATGATGTCTCTGACCAGAACTGGAAACCACCAGAAAATGACCTGATCCAGAAGTTAATAGCACAGATTGAATATTACTTCTCAGATGAGAACCTTGAGAAAGATGCCTTCCTTCTGAAGCATGTAAGAAGAAATAAGATGGGCTATGTCAGTGTTAAACTCCTCACTTCATTTAAGAAGGTAAGCTAACTTTTTAAGACTTGAAGAGTCACATGCAAGCCTGATGAATCTGAAAACAGTAGAAAAGATTAAAGCAACATTTTATACAGGCAACTTTATAGTCTTTATCTGCCTGGTTTTGCTATGATGGTTAGGTTTGTACTCATCCAGAACTTTAACTGCTGAACTCAATGATTGGCTAGGGAAATCATTGTCTTAAAAGCCTGTAGGCTTTTAAATTATCATTTTTGGAGACAGGAGGACATTAGATGAAATTAATTTCCATGGCAACTGCTCATGAACAGCTGGGTAGTTCTGGTAAAGATACATTCCTGTCTCTGAGAAGCAACAGTGAATCTGACTTTGGACAGAGAAGCAAAAATGAAGAGTATTATAAAGCATCTCGTAACAAAAGTCCCTCAAACTTGAAGTAAGTTTTATTCTTTTTTCTTTCTCCTTACATTAAAAAGATGCTATGTAAATCTGTACGTAACTGATTTCTAGAATTACACTAGAAACACTTTGTCAATATTCTAAATCTCATAATTTTGCAGAGTTAGTCTGTCTAGAAGGCACTCTCAATTTCTTCAGACCAGTTCAAACAGATTATGTTGGTAACAGATAAACTCTTTATAAAAACATTTAATGAAAATGGAAACATTTGGGGTGTTTTTTGATTGAGACTTTTGAGGGAGGAAAGATCAATTCAATACAATGAAGACCTAAACTTAACAAAACTCCTTGTTTGGCAAATGTAACCTCCCTAGAACATGCATTCTGATCATGGTTCAGGCCTAGATGTGGAATGACCAAGCACTACTTGAGGAGGCTTTCAGATGTAGTAATGATTTCCAGTTTGAGCTTTAGTGCCAGTTCCTGTTTTCATTAGATTCAACAGGACATGAACTTTAGAGGAGCTCACTGATACCCATTATAGCATGAAAACTGGACTTTCTCACTAAGTCTGCTACATGAAACTTAAATCCAGGGTTCTGTTTGTAGACTGCAGCCTGCATCTGCCTTAAAATCCAGTGATTAGTTTGATTGAGTTTGCGCAGTTGTGGTGCTTAACCTGTGTCTGTCCCGAAGGTGAAACACCTTACCCGTGACTGGAGGACCACAGCGTATGCACTGAAGCACTCCAACACTCTGGAGCTCAATGATGATAACAAAAAGGTTCGAAGAAATACTCCAGTTCCAGTGTTTCCAAGTGAAAATGTCCCTACCAGGATGCTACTGGTGTATGATATCCACATGATTTCTGAGCTGCAGGCCCTTAACAAAGAAGAAAACGGATGCATGCAAGAAAGGATAATGGAGCATCTCCTCAAGGCCTTTGTAACTTTCGGTGTAATTTCATCAGTTCGTATTCTCAAGCCTGGCAGGGATCTCCCACCTGATATCAGGAGGGTCAGCAATCGGTACACCCAGCTGGGAACCCAGGAATGTGCAATTATAGAATTTGAAGAAGTAGAAGCTGCCGTACGTGCTCATGATTTCATGTGTGCTGAAAACAAAGAGGCCGGCATGAAAGTTGTCCTAATAGGCATGAAACCACCAAAGAAAAAAGTTCCCAAAGACAAGAACCGTGATGAAGATACCAGCAAGAGCCTTAAGAAGACTCGATCCCTCAACAAGAGGGTTGAGGAACTTCAGTTTGCTGGTGATGAATCTTCAGCAAACAGCTCTTCCGACCCAGAGAGCAATCCTACGTCACCGCGGTCAGGACGCAAACGTACCACAACAAACACTCCCAGTAATTTGAGCCCTGTCATCCACCCAAACAACCATTTGAGTCCTAATATGTCACCCAGATCAAGTCCTTGGAACAGTCCATCTTCACTAAGAAAAGTAACCAAAAAATCTCCGCTGGCTGAAGACAGCAAGCTTAACCCAAGCACTAGCCCTGAAATTCCAAGGAAACACACTGATTATTCCTCAGACAGCAGCATCACTCCTTCTGGGAGCCCCTGGGTGCAGAGAAGAAAAGCCCAAACTCTGACACAAGAGAAGAGTCCTGTCAGCAGTCCCATGTTGGCTCGGAAAATACAAAATGCAGACGGTCTCCCTGTAGGGGTGCTGCGGCTGCCTAAAGGCCCTGATGGCACCAAAGGATTCCACAATGGCTGTGAAAGAAGGAAGGCTATGAAGGGTGAATAGACTATTGTTAAAAACAGTTTCACAAATCAGCCAACTGCTGGTGACCAAGCCTGGTGAAAAACTGTCGCTTGAGCGACTCAGTTAAGTCAGTATTTAATTTTAAAAGCTTTTGTATTTATATAGAGACTTTATCATTTGTATATTTGTATATTTTCTTCACAGAACAGATGGGGCTGGAAGGCATCTCTGGAGATTGCCCAGTCCGCCTCCTTTGCTGAAGCTACAAGTCACTGATAGGTTTGAGTATCTGCAAGGACAGACTCCCCAGCCTGTCTGGGTGATGTGTTCTCATGTTCAACCACCCACACAGAACCACTCTGTGCCCCTTTTCCTTTACTGGGTATCACTGAGAAGTGCCTGGCTCCATCTTCTTTACTTCTCATCAGATATTTAAAAACCTTGATGAGATCCTCCCCCAGAGCCCTCTCCACTCCAGTCCAACCAGTGCCCACTCTCTAGGCCTCACAGGAGGGACGTGCCAGCCTTTTAATCAGCTGAATCACTTAGCTAATGCAGGGCTCTTATCTGCATCCATTCTTTTTGGTGTATTAGTTTGAAACACCTAAATATTCAAGCAGGCATATAAATCATTGATGTAAGTACATTATTTGCCAAGCTAGGATCTTGAGGAGCAGTGTGTACTTACAGTTTAGTGGCTGTATTATGGAAAGCTATGGAATGTTACCAGTCTCATCATAAGGAGCTGAGGTTTTGAAGACTTCCTGTGTTTGCCTCAGAAGGAACTGAGAAACCAATGCCACAGTGAGCAGTTGTTCTCACATACATCACCAAAGCAGTATTGTTCAATAGGACCAGTGTGCATTTTCATGAGTAAAGACTCTGAGCACTGGAGACTGCTCTGTAAGTGTTCTCTTGTATAATCAGATGGAAATAAAAATATTAACTCTAGATGTATTTTGTTTACTTTAAAAATAAGCTGAGCTGCACATGAATAGATAAATCAAATCTCATCTTATACCATATGAAATTGTAGTAACAGTTACTCAAAATTTCCATTGCATTCAGGGAAAAAATCTTCTCTGCCCCATTACTGATGGTTAATTCTGTGGTGATGCTTCACTCTGTGTGTCACAGTCATTTTTATACAGTATTATAAACTAAACAGTGATTATGTCACTGCTAACTCAGAATTTGACAAGCAAGAAGTGCTTAAATTAAAATTAACTATAATGCTTATGCTTCATGAAGTCAGAGAAGGAAACTACAGTTTTACTTACAAAAGTTAGACTCTGGAAAACTAGCCCAGGGACAGTAAGAGTGTTTCAAGTTGCAATGGTCAGCTTGGGAACCGTGCACAACAAAGGCCTCATCAGGTGGTGATTCTTCATTCCAAAAGTCCCATGGACATCCTGTCCAACTTCCTAAGTGTAGCCTTTCTGCTGTGTAAATAACTGCAGCAACACACAGACTCCTATATACAGAAATGTCAGCTCTGTGTGCTGCTCTTCAGCCACCCACGTACATTCCTGGTTCTTTTACTGCACACAAATGGAATCCTCCAGGTGACCTCCCGACTCCCATGACACAAACTGCAGCATGTGCACATTGGCAGACTTTGTGAGCTCTCAGCACCAGAACACACAGGCAGGTGCTGCAGAGGGCAGGGTGAACCCTCTGGCTGCCCAGGGCAGGGAGAGCCAGGGGCTGCCAGAGCAGCAGGGGAGAGGCTGGCAGGGAGCATGGCTGATGGTTCCTTCAGGGACTCACCCCACAGAATCCTGCTTCTCTTCTGTAGAGCTCAAACACACACGTGTGCACATTGAAGTGGTGGTTTCAAAAACATAGAACTTGAGGCTATTTTTATTGCTTTTTATACACAAAACCAGAAATTCTAAAAAGCATTTTAAGAATGAGACCACTTTGCCAAGTAGCTCAGTTACTGAAGGCATTCAAAATTTAAGTGCCTACACACGAGCAGTGCCCAGGGCACCTGCAGAGACCCCCACGTGCTACTCAATCCACAGCAGTTTCAGACATACAGGTACACCAATAAAAACAGATTCAATATTAATTCCTTGGGATAAATATTTCGTTCTCCCTGAGTTTGTTTCTGTCTTCACATTCAATCAATAGCTTAAAACCTAAAAACAATACAAACCCCAAAAATACACAGCACACATTCAAATTGCTTGGCAGAATGATGCCAACAGAGATGTTTTAAACACCAACTGCTCTGCCTTCATTTTGTTCCAGCTCTCAAATGTTTATATTATGATGACATAGTTCAACTAAGTATTTTTTTAAATGTTGTATCAGCTCAAGAGAAACAAGGTGACAACACATTTGGCATTTTAGTCACTGGCTGAAAGCCCTTCCCAACTACCAAAAGAACATTTACTTCTATCCCCAGTAACAAGGGATGCATTCCAGTTGCCTTCATTTCACACAGGCAGTTTCTGAATGGGTTTAAAACCCTGAGGTCTGAAAAAAGCTGGGAACTTCAGTAAAAAATGCTTATTCACTCAGCTAATACACCCGAGCTATTTAGGACAACAGTTTGATTAATCAAACAGAGCTGGCTTCAGCTTACACCATCGTTCCCTTAGCTTGGATTTTACTGCGTTTGAAGCAAAAATATAGTTGATTGATTCATAGGAAAGATCCCACATCTGTGATCGAGTCAGGTTAAATGTTTTTGCAACCAGCTCATATTCTTGCGATAGATCAGTTGCAAAGACGCCTTTATCATCAGTCTGGAGTTAAATTGAAAGGAGAGAAATAAAAAAGTTGAAATTAATTCCTCTATATCAAAAAGGTTTTTTTCTATACATACAAACCAGTTTTATCTTACTGTCTCACATTTTATTCCACTGTTCCTTCATCTGTGCATGGTTTTTTTCATTATTTGCCCTATTTTCACTAAAAATGAATAAATTATTCAAACATATAAGAAAACCTCTTAAAATGATGGCATGATTTATCAAAAAAATAGGATTTCCTACTAAAATTGCTAGAAAGATGGCTATCAAATGCTGCATATATTCAAGGTATGTCAGTATGTGCAGATCTCCTTATTTCTCTTTTCCTTTT
Organism: Cettia cetti; assembly: GCA_013401135.1. Lineage (NCBI taxonomy): Eukaryota > Metazoa > Chordata > Aves > Passeriformes > Sylviidae > Cettia > Cettia cetti. The sequence continues at coordinate 6,665 of VZUI01013688.1, read as the reverse complement.
CCCCAGGTAAGCACAGTGCTGTAAAATATATATATATACACACACACACTTGGACAATGCTATGGATTATGGAAGTTAAACTACCATGATAACAGAATAGTAAAACCCTGCCAATAGCAGCACAAGTACTTTGCACCTTCAATGCTTAAAGACCTCTACGAGTTATCAGGGGAATGCAGGAGCTCTCACCCAACACAATGAACACCCAGGTAAGCAGAGGTGCACATGCATGCACTGGAGCCATGGGTTTTAAGAGAAATCTGTCAATGTGCAAAGAGCTATGAAGTTCACTGCTTGTATAGCTGATCATCTTATCCCACAGAAAAAAGGCCTGGCTTACAATAAAACCACAATAAATACTACCAATTCCCATTTGAATTAAAAGTATTTCTCAAACAGAACATTATGATTTCCTAAAAGCAAATGATTTGCTACAAGATCAGAAAGTATAAGTCAGTTCTGATCCATCAACAGAGAAAGACATCTCCAACTTCAGGAGTTTAGCCCTTTGCCTAAATACATGCTTAAAAATCAAAAAACTTACACAAAGCACTGCAGGATGGCCCATGCTGTACCAGTATCCAAAATGGTGTTTATCACAGGAAGGCACTGTCTGAGATTTTATGTTTGACGTCATGCAAAATTCTAAGGGAAAAAGAGAAAAAGAAATTAGGACATATATTAAAACAAGAGACATGTTAATTGTCTTAGAAAGGTCCTGAATAAAAATTAAAATCAGCTACTGTTGTTTCCTTGATTTTCTATGCTTCATTGGTAATTTCTTTTGAGAAAAGTTTGCTAAGCAATTTCTTTGGGGTATAAATTTTAGGGAGCTTGCAAACCAGGTACAGAACCACCACACAGTCTTGTACAGTAATGAAAAATTATGATTTGGTTTTGCTTCCATCTGAGACATCAGCTGTTGGCAGAATGCTGATGCACAGAGGTGTCAAAAACCCCATAAGTGTCATGAGTGTACCTTTATGGGCAAGTCTCATTGCCACGTTTGTCCAAGTCACCTCTGGTCAGAAACAAAGTGGTGTCACTAGATCAGCAGGGCATATCCTGTTCTGATATCCAGAGATCAAGTCATGGTAAATATTATTTCCCTTACCAATAGGTATATGATTCTGTTGAACCAGTGACACTATCTCTTCAGAACCTGCTGCTGTGGAGTTGAGAAATGTTCCATGTCCAATTCTGTCAGGAGGCAGACCCAGGAGAATTTTGGTCTCTTCTTCTTGATTTGGAATCTAGAGAAGATATATTTCACATTCTGTCAAGGCAGCATTAAACAGCACATTATATAATTACAGTGGACTTTCAGTTCTATGAAAGTTCTTTCACAGCATCTCTTATCCGTAAGAAAGTCTTAGTGAAATAGAAACAAGTATAAATATGCTGATGACATCATATATCCTGCTCAATTTCCTGAAAAAAATAACTATCTTCAACATTTATTGGATTTCTTGGAGCCAATTCCAGCCACCATTTGAGCAGAAGCCCAACTCTTTCTTCTGATACCAGTGGAACTAACAGAGCTCACGGCTCATGAAACTGAGGATTTCACTACACGTGATAATACCAGGAAGAAAGCAGGGGATCTCTTAGAAAGCTCCTAATTTCAATTTCACACCGAAACCCACAATAGATATAGTACAGGAAACATAATCTGGCTGTTCAGATTAAGAACAAAAGGTTGAAGATTTCTCCTTGTTTTCTTATCTCTTGTCAAATGCCCCAAACCATTGATACTTTGGTCTGAGAAGTTCAAAATGCACAGAAGGTAATTTCAGTTTCATCGAGATTTTCACAAAATGGCAATTACAGAGAAGCACCAAAATAAAAAAACCTTTTACCTCAGAAAGATGCAGTGCCAGCTTCAGACCTGCTTTTTTTGCTTCTGAGAGCGGTTCCAAAAAATCTTGACCATGTCCTACCTGGAAAACAGGGACACATCACCATTCTACAGCTTATTTGACAAAATCCCTGTCATTACCATAATTAAGAAGCCGAGCAATATCCAAACACTGCATTCAAGTTCAGTTACATTTAATTATTCCACCTTTCCCATTACTTCAGCTTGGACTGCAGCAAGTCAAACAACCCTCTGCCATCTGGTTTAGACCAAGGGATCAAACACCAGTAGCTCAGATGATGCCTAAGACTTACAAGCCAATTGTCTTGATTTTGATACCTTTTACACAGCTACCACCTAGAGCAATTTCACTTCAGCTTGACAGCTGTCCCCAAACATTTTTGCTTTCTTAATACAAAACAAGCATTTGGTGCAGCTAAACAAAATTTAAACTATTGGCAGCTTGCCTCCACCCACTTAATCTGACTGGGACAGCTCAGATACAGACACTTCCCAGATAAACACAGCTTTTCAATGGTTCTTTTCTCAGTCACATGCTAATCTAAGGATTCTTTGTTAGAGTATCTGCCTCTTTCAGCAACCCAGTATCAATCCATTCCAGCTAGGCACAAAAATTGGACAAAAACTATGGTTAGAACGACCTGATGTTACACAACATTATACACTTATCTTCAAGAACTTACAGTGGGATCACCACTGAGGTCAAGTCCCACTACAACCCCATCACTGGAAAGCAGGAACTCTTCAGCAAGTTTAACAGTCTGCTTAGCAACTGCTGGGCCATCTCTTCTGTTTATTGCTATTAACAGCCTAGGACAAAAATGTATTAAATTATTTAAATAAATTATTCTTAAATGATATACAAACTGCAATATCAGGAGCTCAACAGATCTGATACCAACAAAAAAAATGGCACTTAATATGCTTCATGGCTGAGTATAAAGAGTATTTGTATAGGAAACTGTTCTAAGAATGAAGGTACCAAAGTGCAGAGGGACATAGACAGATTAATAAATTGCCCCATGGCATGCAATACCACACATGAAGGATGAAAATTCTTCAGCTTTCACAAATAAATCCAGTAAGGGTTGCTACTGAGGCTATAAAAGTGCAAATTGTCTCCAACCAACCACTGACACCTTCTGAAACTTCTCAGTTGGTCAGGACCAGCTCTCCTTTACAGCAGGCTGATTGTACAGCTAATCAAACAAAAATTTTGCAACCAAGCTAAGCTGTGAAAAAGGAGCCAATTCCATGAAAAACACTTCTTTTCCTGAAAATACTGCAAAGAACAGTCTTAGAGATGAGAGGTTTTACCCAGTTTTCTTCTTTAGCAGTAAAAAAGAAGATAAAAAGTCAGGTTTCCATTTGAATTACCTCTTTCCATTCCATATAATCCAGTTTAAAAATAACTTTCATTCTTATACTGATGGCTTGTAAACATCTCTGCAATCATGATCAAGCATCAGAGTGCACAAAACCTTGAAACAGAGGTATTCCACGTGCTTTATTTACCTTACATCTATATCCAAGCCTTCCTCTTGACTCTGCTTTATACCCTCAAGTACAGTTTCAACATACATCCTTTTGGTCATACCTACAAACACATGCACATGTTTGGAACAAATATATTTTAAATTATTTTTATTATATTGCAGACTCAGCTCTCTAGTCTCCTAAGTTTCATGCTGCACCTTTAATTATAGACCATATAGTCTTCTAACCCATGTAATTCTAATTGTATCTGTAAATATAGCTTTACTGAGAAGCACACATTTGAACTAAACCTCCTCCTAAGCATGTGGAAAACTTAAAATGAGTTTGTGTGAACCAGAAATCACAATAGGACTTCTATTATGTGTTTCTACTAAACCACACCTAGAAGAAAAAAAACAAAATAACAAAAGTAAAATATATCAGTTATTAAAAATTTAGCAGACTCAGATGCCGTACTCAAGCAAATAACCCAATTTTGGGGGTCATAGAGTTATGACCAACACATTTTTGTCCTCAAAAATCTAATAGGAAAGTGATATGCTTTTACATGGTTAAATCTTAGCTTTCATATTTGAAAAATATTTTTATTGAGCCAGCTAAATTCAACTGTACTTGTTACTGATATAGTCTCTAACTAGGTTCTATAGTGCAAGAAGATCACAAATTAAAAACCAGAACAGACTGTACCTGTGGAATTTTCTTCTCTTGGAGTGCTTCTCAATTCCAGATACTTCACACCATCAGCAGCAAATTCTTTAATGACATCTTTAGTTATCTGATCAAGTAGAAGTATATTCAACATCATAGAAGTGATATAATTAGTTATATTTTCCTTTGCAACTAAAAGACCCAGTCATTTTTTGCTGTGAAACACTTGCAATGTTTTCAGGCCCAATGTGCTGGTAGTGGTCCCCATGTCTGTGGAAATACTACCACACAGAAGGCATCTTTGATTCCTTCAGCGATAATAAAGAGAGTTCAAGTGTTTACAATAATTATTCTGACCTTCAATTGAAAGGGACCATTGTTGATATTTTTACTTACAACCCAATGCTCTTAATTCAACTGATTGTGACTGTGTGTATTGTTTGCTTGTTTTAAGTGTATTTTTAATTAATTTACCAGTAAAATATCTTCAGTTCTTGTGGTAACCTGATAGATGATCTGAAACATCTGAAAACATCTAAAATAAAATTGAAAAAAATTAATTGGAAAGGCATTGAATGAGTATTTAGGAAAAAGAAAAACTACATTCACAACAAAAGTTGTTACTACCACCAAACTTTTTGAAGGAGAAGGAAAATATGAAGTTTCCAAAAAAGGAAACTATGTGAGTCATTATTCTCTAAAAAGCTTATGATCTCAGTGAAAAATTTCAAACCTTTAAAGAAGGAATTAATCAACAAGAGTTCTCATTTTAGTTTGCAAGCACCTAAGAAATTACTCTGTGGATACAAATATTAAAAAAATCTATGAGATTATGCCAAAAAACTTAAAAACATATTTTCTGCAATTAGTATACTGTAAGGCCACACATTCCTGTTTTCAACTTAATTAAAAAACCTTTGGTAAATGTTCATCACATGCCTGCATATACTCACTCATCTAAAGTTCTCTTCTTTCCTTTGTCAATCACAGTCATTCCATTCTGGATCTGAAGGTTTGGCTTCTGGGCCATGAGTTTCTTCATAGTAGCAGAACTGATACAGCCATTCAAATGAGCATGGAGTTCCTACAGAAATAAAAATCCTATGGATTTATGGAAAGGATGGCTTCTGCACCTGGTTTGTTCTACTGTTCTCCTATCCTACATCTGTGTTTCACTCTGAGTTTGAAAATAACAGTTATCTGTATTTTGGCTAGTAATGACTTCCTTAGGTTTTTGCAAGCACTGGTTCAGCTGAGAACTGCCCTGTTTCTTTCCTCTCACTTGGTGGCTGCTGTTGGCTCTGGTCTCTGTGGGAGCACAGCCCAGCAAAGAGCTTTCCAGACAATTCTTGGGGTGGTGTGATCCAAGGTGAGGAAGCCAACAGCCACCTCACTATTACAAAAAGTACAGTAAGGATTCAAGAACTCTCCCCATCCCCTGCAAGTTTAATGTACATATCCATCATTCAAAAATAGCAACAGGTGTCTACCCACTCCCCTTCCTTTTGTTCATACTCTGAAGTTTAAACTCACACCAGAAATGTAGCAAGACTCTGCCACGAACAGCAACTGCAGTAACTGCACTTCTTTGCCTGAGGCCTCTTTCTGCCTAACTTCCTATTTACATCCTGACTTTGGACTCCAAACCTATGATCATCAGCTCTACCCCTCACTTCACCTTCACTCCTTCTTATCACCTGGCTCCTGACTTTATGGAATAGGTCTCTAGTGCCCTTGCTAGTCATTTAAAATGTATCTTTAAAGCATCTACCTCTCTTCTCCCTGTACATAAGCATTCTCAATAGGAAAAGAAAAATTCAATAAATACTTCTCTTCAAGCTTTACACTGGAAAACGTTGAAATTGTAACTCCAACCAAGCACCAGGAGCTTTGGCTGCTTAGAGCTTCTGGTGACTGAGCCAGATATACACTGCTACAACTCTCTTATTTTTTTCACAAGCTTACAATTACCTCACAGAATTCTTTCAGATACTAAACATGCACCCTGAAAAGCAACTTAGTGAAAAGGAGCACTGGAATGCAAGGATGGTGTGGTCTGAAGTGCGTTTGCTGGTACCCCGGTGCACTGCCTGTGCGAGCTCTGCACTGGAGTACGTGCCCTCGGGCTTTGCAGAGTGCGGCACACGAACCCCGATAAATCCGCACGCACCCCTACGGAAGGCTTGCACTGATATGCCAGAAGGAAGGCACACCCTTGGGACATGGAGAGAAAGCGTTATCTGAGCCAGACTTCTTGGCTAGACTGAGGGGAAATAGGACAAAACGAGAAAATTAAGATCGCGCTCAACTGATTTAATTGCAATTAGATTAGTCACTGAGGTCTGTAAGCAAATCAGGCAAACACCCGACTGCATTTTGCGGTGGGGTAAGGCCCTCGGAAAACGCGCGTTTGGGAAGAACTCCGAGGCAGCAGCAGCGTCAGTCGCTCTGCGTGTCTCTCGGTCTGCAGCCCGGTGCCGCCGCAGCTCCGCGCCCGCCGCCCCCGCCGCTCACCGCTTTGGGCAGCCGTCGGTAGAAGCGCAGCTCCCGCTCGCGGTCCCGCTCCGCCGCCATGGTGCCTCCAGCGCCGGCGGGGCGGGACCAGCCGGGGCTCGGCGGGGGCCCGGGCCCGGCCCCGCCC
>VZUI01013653.1:0-52698 GCA_013401135.1 Cettia cetti | reverse complement strand
GCTGCAGCCCCTCAGCCCCAGTGCAGCCTGCTGCAGCCCCTCAGCCCCAGTGCACCCTGCTGCAGCCCCTCAGCCCCAGTGCAGGCCCTTGTGCACCCTGCTGCAGCCCCTCAGCCCCAGTGCACCCTGCTGCAGCCCCTCAGCCCCAGTGCACCCTGCTGCAGCCCCTCAGCCCCAGTGCAGCCTGCTGCAGCCACAGCCTGGCAGGCTCAGCCCTGCTTTAGCCACACCAATGCAGGGCTCCTTCCTACCCCGTGTGTGAGGAGAGAGGTGCAGGACAGCCACAGCTTCACTGAGGTCAGTACACAGAGGGGAAAAAAGGCTGAAATCTCTGAAATTTATGCTGGAAGCAGAATTTTTGCTTAGGGCTTTTATGTAAAATTAACTTTCTTTATCAGTGCCAATTTGATGTGTGCCCTGAAAGTGGTAAATACTTGTTTGAGGTGCTCTGCTGCCCTTTTGAGTGTAATGTATAAAAGACAAGAAACCTTTCAGATCTGAAAGAACAAACAGGCAGGAGTGACTTGGCCAGATCATCTGAAAGTTGGTAGGCAGCGGGGCTGCCTTGCAAATCTCATCCACAGATCTGCAGGTGAAGCCTGGGTGCACTGCAGTCAGAATTTGCCATTTTGTAGCTGTAAAACACAGGGTTTGCTGCCCTACACAATCAGCAAACAGGACCACATTTCCCTGTTAGCAGAGCTGCCAGCACAGGAGTAACGAGTGCTGAGTCCCCAGTTCCAGGTGATGGTAGCTGTGGTGTGGTCACCGTGTTTATGGACAGCACAGGTGTCTGTGCAGTCTTTTAGGACACTTCTTAACATAACGTGACCTTTTCTTCCCTCCTCTATCCAGGCATTTTCCTGCTTCTGAGTAGAGCTTAGAAAAGCTTCATTTCCTCATGGAAGATCTTTCCTACTTAATGGAAAGGTCCTCCTAGGTCCAGGATCCTGGGAAGCATAACCATTAACCTTGCCATACAATTACAGACATGCCAGAGCCCTAATGTAAGTGAAACATACATCAGGGTGGGATTTGTGCTCTCTAATCCTATAGTTAGAGTAAACAAAACTTTACCTTACAGGAATAAAAAGGGCCTTTACCTTACAGGAATAAAAAGGGCTGTGAAGTAACTATGTCATTTGAGGGGCATTGATTAGGCTTATCTTCTTAGAATCTTCCTGAGATGGTAAATACCCCTTTTTGGTGTGTGTTGTAAAAACATTCTGACTTGTTTTATGGCTTGATTCAGTGTAATTTGTGTATCTCATAGGCATTTTTATTAGAAAAATTTTAAAACATGCTTTAGGTCAAGGGCATATTAACACCTTATTGTTTCTTGAACAAAATGAGCTGCGTTAGAACTCTGCAGCATAATCAGCTCTGTAAAGGAATTAAGCTTTCCCAGTAGCCCCTGAGTACGGGGAGAGGTTTTGCTGTCCTGTGCATCACCAGCTGTGACAGCAGTGCAGTGAGCACTACAGAACTGTTGGCACCCTCAACACATGGAAGCAAAACCAATGAGAAAAGAAAACCCCTGAGAAGTGAGTGTCCATCCAAACTCAGTGTCCCTATGCTAAATAAATGTAGCTAGGTGACAATTAAATGCCACTAATTCTGTTCAGATTTGCAGCAAATATGAGGCAACTGGCCCTGTCGTTAGGAAAAAAAGCATAATGTTATGGACTTTTCATTTGAGATTTGTTTCCATTTATTGATTCTGATTTCTTTAAACAGAGTCACCCAGTGGGTGCTACATATTTTTTGTGTCCATGACCATTTAAAATCAGGAAAGAATAGGCTGCTCTTTGACAGACATTGAGGAAGGACATAGTTTTCCTTTTTATAACTGGCACTGAAAGTGCAAGGTGAGTGAAACTTAACAATTCTTAATACTTCTGTTGTGCCATAGTATTAAATAACTGTTAAAAAGGAGCAACAAGTGCAGCCTTCACAAGTAGCTAAGAGGGAATTAGAAATTTGTCAAACTCCTGTCAAGAAATGTAGTTCACATCAGGAGCAACCAGTATATTAATTTTGCTGGAGTCGACAGACTTTTCTCCAGAGTGTTCTCCACTTTCCTGAAATAAGTTTAGTGATTTAAACTCAACTCTCCAGGGATCTTGGCTCTGAAGGAGTCTGAAATGTTGAAGTGCTACTTGTGCTATATTCAAGTCTCGAATTTTGCATGAGCTTCTAGCACAAATCCTTCTCTCTCCCTGTTTTCCCCCCATTCATCGCAGCTGTTGAAGACGACATAATAGATTCTTACTTCTTTTCCTCAGGAGAGCAAAGCAATGAGAAGTTGAGACTCGACCTCGGTATATTTTGATATTAAAAAAAAGAGAAAGTTACTGTGATAGGAGACAGCCTCAGAAGAATACTGAAAGGCAAATGTACAAGCACTTTGCAGCTGAAGTGTTTGGTTGGGATTGATAAAATAATGTGTGAGGGATCAATTTTTCTAGATCCAAAATATTACCTGAAAAATACTTTGCAGAAAAGCAGAGCATAGAAATTTTGCTCCTTATTAAAAATATTGATGACCTTTTAAATATACTTAAAATAGTTATAGTAGGAACCTGATACCCAAAGTTGGCTTGATTTGATGCACAATGGGCCAGTTTTATACAAGATGTTTAATAGATGAAAGTCATTGTGGCAAACAAAGGAATTTAGCCAGCCTGATGCACTTTGATTTTGAAAGGGGTTGCAGGGAGGAATAACCACCATATGAGACAGCTGTCATTTTAAATCCTGTAAAAATCTACAAAATGACACTGAATCCTCTGTAGTCAGCGTGGGATTATCTGTTTTACACTACAGGATGATTTGAAGAACATTCAGTAAACATTTATTTTCTGTGTATTCATTGTGAGATCTTAGCACATAAGTAATACTGTGACCTTAGCACAGGAGCTATTTCTAATACAGAGGCCAAAATTTAATTTCTAAAATATATGTGGGTTGCAGTATAAGATGCACATTAAAATTCTGGTCCTCAGACATGTTAGATTGGTTATTTTGTGGTATCTCAGTCATCTTGATGAAGTCATGAACTGATTGTGAAAGATGCAGTGAGAAAATTCTTGCTTGGGGAGTTTTTAAATTAAAATTGCTGCTATAAGCCAGGCAGCCCAGTTTATAAATATATGACTTGTAGTTACGTAACTACTTAGCTTCTGTTTCTTTGTTGTAAACTGCAGATAGGGTTTGCTTTTTTTGAGAATATGTAAGCACTAACTTGATGATGGGATGTGCTGCAAAAAAGCCAACCCAGTAACACCAAGGGAAACACCCATGGTAAAGTTGCCTGCTTTTTAGTGTGGGGTGAATCTTAGTATTTTGGGATTTGCCTGAGTGTCATATTAGGGGGTTTTTTGTTTGTTTGTAGGGATTTTTGACTGAATTCCTCACATCTTTGCAAACGTTATATTTCTACCTATAATCAGTCACAAGAGTGACTTGGTAAAGTGCAATTGCCCAGGTTGATTGTCAGTTAGAGAAGGAATTGGCTAAAACAAAACAAAACAAGCTGGTAGCTTGCAAGCATCTCACCTTGTATGATATTCCCGCTTGTTCTCAAAAGTTAACCCGGACTTTATTGTGGCTATATTTGGGTTGGAGATGTCCCAGAGCGACTTGGATGTCAGAGCAAATGGGGTTGATAAATCACTTGATGGTGTCCTTCACCCTTCCCCCAGCTCGGCAGAGGAGCCCTCTCAGTGCTCCATCAGGGGGATTGTGCAGCTCAAAATGCCATCTCTCAGGTAAACACACAGCCAGTGTATATATAGTGAGTTCCAATTACTTTGTAACTTTCCTGCATCCTTTTTCATCCCAGTTTTATAACCTGGCCGGCCTCTCTCCACTGCCATCAGCGTTGTACATTGGAAATGCCCATGGATGTGTTTTTCATTAAAATTATCATCACAGGGCTGACCAAGCAGTATTTGTCACAGAATGCTAGAAGTTACTGGCCTGTGGTGCAGAAAAGAACTTAGTAGCAAGGTGCTCTTCTCAGTGATGTTGGCAGCTTTGTGATACAGATAATATTTGTCAATTGTCTTCACTATGTGTGGCAGTTAAAACTCTGAAGCTGAAGATTTGGTTTGACATGGGTTAAGAACATCTTTAATGCATACTACTGTGTTTGCATGAGGATTCCATTTGCCAGAAATTGCCTGCCATATACCATCACCACTGGCTTCAAGGGCTGAAACAAGTAGCATGTTTGTTTGGCCACACAAAACTATTGCTCTGCTTTAAACACGTGAATAAATTGTAGGTGATTCTCTATTTTTACTGGCGAGTGTACAAATTTAATGTCTCACAGAAGAATGTTAGAAGAATTGTTATATATAGTTCTTAATTAGGCATATTTTGCTTATTTTTAAGAACTCATCTTGAACACTCTCTTTTTTTATGGTTATTTTTGAGAACCAAGCAGTTAAATTTGAAGTTTGAACTGGTAATGAGTTTTTAAATTTTAGAACTGACAGCAGTCATGATGATTTCTTGATTTAAAGAGAAGAAAACCTATTTGACTAAGATCAAAAGGAGAGAAAACACTTGGTATGTAACTCACCGGCAGGCCACCTTGCACCCTATCTACTGACTGGTTGCTTTCTGTGCCAGCACTGGCAGAGTTTTATGATCACATCTTACTTATGCATAACTTATGAACAGGTTTTCTTCTGGTCAAACATTTCATTGGTTGTCTCCAAAGGGTCAGTGAGAGCATAGAAGATGAACGGAGACATTAAAACCTACAGATTTTACTGGAAGATGTGATAGCATAGAATAATAAGAAAAATAATCTGCAAATTCATCTGGAGGCGTGTTCTAAACAGAAACCCATTATTTTCCCTTGCCTAATATAAGAATGTCCATCAGATAATTTCAAGTCATAATGCAATGTGTTGAGCTTTGCAGTGTTCTTAAATAATGAATTAATATTGCACAAATTGTGAGTAAAAATGACTGCAGCCGTTTGATTTTGTTACGTTTTGGTTTTGTTTGCGTTCTGAAGGAGCTTTGGCAGTCTGTGTGAAGATGCTCACGTGGCAGTTCCAGCTACCTGAAGACACAGAATTGGGGCATTGAGGCTTCCTTTATCTCCCATCTAGAGGGGCTGCCTCGAGGTGAGGGTTGGTGCAGTCAGGACCAACAGTGCAGTCAGCCTTGTGGTTGTTATCTCAGCTGGTATCACAGGTCCTGGGCCTCTCTGAGAATTTCAGTTCTGCTCGAAGGACACTTTGATTTCAGGCACGGTTGGCCTGGGGTAACGTACAGGAAGCCCCCACCCTCCGTTTTATTTGTAGTTTGACAGTTTTCTGGATTTTATGGAAATACCCTCAACTCTTGCAGGCCAGGCTCATGCTTTTAAATGTGAGGTTGTCAGTAGTCTCGAACAAAGCAGCCTGAAAGGCTTTGATAAGAGCAATGTTTAAGTGAAACATTGCTTTGAAATGACTTGAAAAGTGTCCTTGGATGAGGTGTCTGATAGGGGAGGTCTGGGAGAGCAGACAAAAAGTAATTATATGCTTCACTATGGGGGAGAAAAGCCCCATCCCTGCCTGTCCAGTGGTGTGTACTGTGGGGACTCCAGCACACACGTGCATGTGCCAAACCTGCTGCTGCCTGACTCCTGCTAATGTCTGCAAGCAGGAGTTTGCAGAAATGGTGCTGCTTGTGTCATGTCCACACCTGCTGGGAAGTTTTCTTTGGCCAGGCTCACACTGAGGCAGGGCTGCAGTCAATGAATTGAGTGGCCAGCAGTGAGGATTGGCTTTGAGGGACATGGCTCAGGAATAACGCTGGCAGTGGCAGGCCGTGGGTGGACTCTGATCCTGAAGGTCTTTCCTGACCTAAATGATTCGATGATTGATTCCCCTCAGGAGACTGCACACACTGCAGAGCTTCTTGCCCATATATCTAATGTGAATTAAACAAATTGTTCATATTAACGTGCTGATAGGAGGGAGCCTTCAGCTGAGGGGGACTCAGTTCTTTGAATGTCACAGCAGGGAGAGAGTGGTGCCTCCTGTGGTGTCTGCCATGCTCCTGCCAAGGCTCTTCTCTCACTGATAAACTCTGTGAAACGGGCTTGCAGCAAGGCTCAAACAAAGATACAATACTCTGAAAGTCTGTGGCTGTTTTTAGGAAATGTTGGGTTTCCTTACACCCTGTTTGTCCATCCCAAGGACTGGAGGGACTTGCTTGGATTTGTGCAACTTTGTTCATTGGCCTGGATTCTGTCCATATAACTGTGCTGCTCTGCAAGGCTGTTTTGAAATCCTTGTGATTCACTCAGTCAGTTGTGTAACAAGTTACATTAACACAAAGCTGATTTGTGGTCTTCATATAAAGACTTCTGCTGGAAACAGTCCTACATACAGTTCTGAACTATCTTTGACTTTTAATGTGTGGAATACAGTATAAATTGTGGGATGGATATTTCATCTACTCTCTGGTGACATTGGTCATGTAAGAACATTATGGCTATTTAATGCAGATTCTTTATTTTTTTTCCTAATTTAAGACTGTTTATTTGTGAGGACAAAAATATGTTAAGGCTCAGAGGGACTCTCAGCGAGGTTGTGCAAAAAGGAAGAAATGGTTAAAGTTCATCATCTTTACAATTTGGAGCAGTTTTGTAAGACAATCAGTTTGGAGTCTGTTAAGAATTCTCTATTTGGGAAAAGTCTGGAAAGAGCAGAGAATTCTTTTAACTGTCAGTTAAACAGGTGACAACTCAGGACAGTGGTGATTTCTCTCTTGTGAAAACTCTATAACTTGGAAAGAAGTCATATGTATTCACATTTTCACAGGTACTGCTCTCACTTTAAAGGCAGGGGATGCTGTCAGCTGCTGAAAAATGAAATCATAAAATGCCTAGATGATGCAGGAAGTCACCCTCAGAAGTAGGAAGCCGGTCTGAATTCCAAGGGCTAAAAAAGTCATCTACCTCAGTAAAATAATGTCAAAACAGTTTTAAAACATCCTTGGGTCTTTTAATCTGTTTATTTCAAATACTTTCTATCTGTATTTGAGTAAAAAGTAAAAAAAATTGTCTTCCGGAAAATTTTCTGTAGCTAATTCAGCTATAATCTTATGATTCAAGCAGTAAATGTAATTAATATAGAAATATAACCATGTGACTAAAGTAACCCCTTAAAAATATAGCTGTGAATAATTTATTGATAGAACTTAGGTACAAAGAACATCTATGAATCTTAGGCTAGAAAGGTTGGGGTGTTTTTCAGTGCTTCAGCACTTAGGTCAGCATTGATTCCTATGGCTTTGTTATGTACCTATGGGCGAGAATGTGATTGATCAGACTTGCTGAAAAGACCTAAAACCTTGTTTCGCTTGGTAAGGTCTTTCCTTTTCAGTAGAAGATGTGAAGAAGTCTGGGAAAATCTGGAATGTTTAAAAACTTATGTCATCATATTTTGAGGAATTTTTTTTTTTAAAGAGACATTTGGGTTTGGTTTTATTTTGGAGGGGTGGTGTCATAATTCTGGAAAGCTTCCTTGTTCATACATGCCTAGTGGCTCTTGTCCTTGATCCATGCTACCCTAGAATCTAATTTTAATTTTTTCCTGAGTGAACTGTAAGCAGTGGAGTCTAGTTTTGAAACAAATTAGTGAAATTACTTGGAGTACTTTCAGTAGTGTGTGCTGATCATCATTAACAGCTCTGCTGTCCTAGACAAGGACACACTTTTGCTACATGATTTTCTTTTGGTGGATTCACTTGAATTGTGTTTGCAGTATTTTTATATATGTTATTTCACCTTGGTGAGTGTAAACAATAGCCCTCAAGGATCACAAAATTCCTTTAAGCCAGAGCTCCATACAGACTGAAATAGAAACCACTATTAAAGTTTTTGTGAGAATAAACTCCTGTCTGAATACACCTAAATGTATTATTCTGCCTTGGTAGGTTCTCTGCAAGTGCCCCAGTGTTACATATAATCTTCTCCTGTAATTGCCAGCTTTGTGTGGTGACAGTAAAGAAGAATTGGAGTGACAGGATGAAACACAGTGGGATCCAAGCTTGTAATATGTTTTCTTTCTGATTTTACACAATATGTCAGGCAGGAGGCTTACTGTTTAAAATTTTAAGGTTTGGGGTTTTTTTCCCCTGGGATTTCCAATGCCTCCTACAATGCCTAAGTTCCAAAACATGCTAGGGACTTAATACTGGCTTGAGGGGAGGGTAGGAGAAAGTTAAAAAAAAACCCCAAACATATATTGATACACACAATATATGTGTGTATCAAAGCATCCTATGGGCAGAGCATCTGCAGCAGGTGCTGCCATCAGAGCAGGGTTAATCTGGTCCCCTGCTTTGGACACTGGAAGCAGAGCAAAGGGAAACACAGCAGTGCTAGCAGAACTCCTGAGCTTGGTTGTGAGCACTGCCAGTGCTGCCTCTGTGTGTCCATACAGACTTCTGGGGGAGACTTTTCTTGGAGGTTTAAGGAAATTGTGCTCAAGAATATTCTTCTTTGATATTTTGCAGAGTAATGTATTCTGCCAGACAAAGGCCTTTTTACTTATCTTTTGTACATCAAAGTGTGTTTTCCCCTTGAAATATGGGAAGCTGACAACTGTACAACAGCAGCAGGGATCTGGGTTCACAGAGTAAGCAGTGTTTCATTATGCTGCTTTATTTGGATGGGCAACTGTGAGAAATAGCTTATGATGTATAAAATATCTGAGTCTCTTTTTGTACTTGAAGACATTGTTATCTCTATTTGAAGTTGGCTAGTGAAGGTCAGTCAGGCTAACTGCTTGCAAAAGAATATCCTGTCTCTGTTGGTAGATACTCTTTTCAAAGTTCATTGCATCCAGCAAGCTATTTTTGTAAATACCAGCCATCATGGCAAATTACATACTGTTAGTGGGAGGGGGACAGGGAATGGTGTAGAAGTTCTTTTCATTTAAAAAGAAATTGATTGTTGTTGTAAAGAGTGTTGCATAGCCGTGATAAAAAGTCTAAGAAGTTAATTTGTTTAAGATTTGGTGTTGATCAGGAATGTCAAATTGCACTGCAGAAGTGATACATTCTATGATAACTGTAATACTGAAACTTTCACTCACTGATAACCATGGCAGTGATATACTGTGGTAATTTCATGACATTTCCTTTGCTTTACTTTGAAGTCTAGTTAGTTAAGTCAGGAAGTCTTTCTGTATTAGCAACACTCTAGTTACAGTGTTGTTTCTTCCTCTCCTTATGTTTTTTATATTTGTTGTTCAGTGAGAATGGAATGCTGGCAGTGTAGGAGAGTGCTAGTACTGGCAGGCAGTCACTTACTTCTCCAGCCTATCACATTTTGAAATGAAACCCATTTAAAAATGGGATTTTATATTAAGCAACATTTTTAAAGGAATCAGGAGGTTCTTTGTGCTCTACTGATTAAAAATAAACCTATGTCTTTCAGTTGGGTTTAGGTTTTATTCTGTGGTGTCTACTCAAATCTCCATAAACTGATGGTCCTGCCCTGGAAATATTTACAAACAAGAGCAATCTTTGGTAATCGTGCCTGATCTTGTGAAGAAAATTACTGCTGGACGTTGGACTTGCAGAATTAGTTTCTCAAGAGACCCTGTTGATTTTAAGAGCACTGATGTGTTGACTGCACAGGAGAGGCAATCACGTGTAGATGCAAGTGGGATGTAGCCCAGAGAGAGCCAGAGATCTTGTAACTCCCTCTTTTTACATTAAATAGTTTTCTGACTGATTTTTTTTCCCACAATACACTCATTTGTAGGTTATTATTGCCTACCTTGAATTTTCTCAATATCAAGTCATTGGCTTCCTGCAGTGCAAGGAAACCTGATCACAGTGTTGCATTTCAGTGTTTATATTTAAATCACTAGTAATAATGTATCTAATTAAAGAAACTTTTTGGATAGGCTGGTTCCTTTCTTGCTCAGTTTTTCTAGTCACTTAGAGTTACCTGTGTGAGAAGGAAGGCTACTTAAAACTTCAGAATTTATTTTACCTCGGTGAAGATTACTGATTAATTTAAAGCTAATCCTGTTGAACTCACTGGCAACATTTATCCTTGTTCCACCAGATTGCAGCTACTTTAAAACCACAGCTCAAAGCAAAATACTTTGTTTTCAATGCAACCACCAGTGGAATGATGAAGATGATGCAAAAATATCTACCTCTAAGCTGTTGCTTTAAAAGGTTATCTAAAAATATCTGCATAAACCAGCTAAAAGGTTTTACCAGATGATAATCGGTAATTATTATGGAAACATCTGATTTGGAAAAACCCACGACACATCTCACATTAAAAAAAAAAAAAGGTAGAAAAATGTAAGCACTAATATTTCCTTTAGTGCAGTGTTTCATGTATCAGGGAAAGTGGGCCCTCAGTCAGCGAATACAGCTAAGTCTGTTTTGTGCTGTGGCAAATCCCATTGTGAAGAGGCTGTGAGTAATCAGAAGTGACAGCATAAGCACTTTCTGTTCAAAGTGATTTTACAGAAAGCATTATTTTCTGAGAAAAGCACACATATGGCTCCCATAATGCTGAAAGAGCACTGCTGTATCCATTTATTAGCACTAGTGTTGGGAGAGGAAGTTTTGCAAATGGTGTTCAGATTTAAGACCTTTTCCTCTGCATTTCCATTTCATAAAACATCCTTAAAATCACAGGAATCAGACAGATAGGAAAGAGGAAGGCAAGAGTGTCTGCCAAGGAGATGCTAGGACTATTTGTGAAGATGAGGATGCTATCAGGAGCTGTGCCTGCTGCTCAGGGGTCACTCAAAAAGTCAAATAGCAGCAAAAATGCTTTTCCTTGGTGGAAGAGCCAATGGGCCAAGAGCAGCTGTTCAAAGGGTGAGGCAGATCCTTGGAAAAACCTAAAGATAGGGGCTTGCACTCATACCAAAACCTGCATTAATACCACTAATGCGTTTTTGGTGGAGGGGCTTCAGATCTCGCTGCTCCTTCTCGCTTGGGCCCTCTTCTTGCCCTAAGCTGTTGTTCCTATAACAATGCTCACCTCCTTGTCACACCCTCCTGGCCTGGCCTGTCCTGTCCCCTGTCTGAGCCAGCCAGTAATGGTTGGGCTGGAATGAAAACCTGAGAAGTTTTGCTCTTACAAATTATGAATTTCAAGGATGAACTTGCCCCCTGTAGTAGATACTTATATCTAAAGGGGTTTATTGTTGTTATGCTTGGGGTTTTTTTTGTTTGTTTTTATTGCTTACCTTGGCTCTACAGTCTGTGGCTATAGCCCTGATTCCTTGTGTGAGGCATGTGCGTGTTTGGTTTCAAGTAAATCCACAAATGTAATCAAGTTCTAGTATTCTGATTTCTGTAAGTTGCTTACCAGTGTCACACATTTACAAAACTGCCCAAGGAACTACTCAGAACTTCACTTCCCAAAGCCCAAAGCCTCTTAGCTTTTCTTTTTGGGGACAACAAAGGTCCCAGTGCTCACACCTGTAGAGCTTGGTAGTTCAAAAACAAAATGCAACTAGCAACGTAAGTGCAATTTTTAAAAAAATCCTCATGACAGTTATGTCAAACTTGATAGCTCAATATTTGGGATAGGCACTAGGGTTTTATGTACCTATCAAAACCACAAATAATTTGAAAACCATTTGCTTTGGAAGTTAGCTCTGTATTTGTAAATAAGGTGTCTACATTTTTCTGAGTTAGTATAATTTACTGCCTGTCTTAGATGCTCCACAACCAAGAAGCCTGAAATAAAAGTCTATTTCTTTCCATAGTAATTTGTTTTGGAAGAGATGATTGAAAGAATTGGAGGGTAGCAAAGGAGATTCAGGTCTCTCTCTCTCTCTCTTTCATGAATATTAAGCCAGACAATCCCAATTCCAAAATTTCATTACAGGCCTCGATCACAAATGAAATGTTTCAAATACTTGTACTGCTTCCAGTAACCTCTTTCTCATCGTCTCGTAAAATTACCCCCAAGGAGAGTGAAGCTTAAATACTGATGGGTCTGAGCAAGTCACCAGTTATCTACTAAAGTGGAGACAATATTGTTTGTATTCAAGCATGAATTCCAATGACATTTAACAGAGTTAATTTTATCTTTATTTGGTATTATGAATTTTGCCTCATTCTGTTCACTCTGTTGCTTTCTTTGAAATGCCTCTCAAATTTCACTGGCACTGGACCATCGTTGGTGATTGCTGCCACATGCCTGTCTAGCATGAAAACATCTTTATTACTTCAGAAAGTCTATCTTTAACAGCTTGGAGATTTTTGCATCTGGCTTGGAATTACAGCAAGCAATAGTCATGTTGAGAGAGCTGTTTGTTTGGTTTTAATGAGCATAAGCTACAGCTTGCCATCAAGGAGCTGCTTGAACTTAGTAACACAGCAAATGACTTGTGCTGCTCAAATCCCTTCTGTCTGGGTGGTTTAATGGGCACTGGCTAATAGGAGCGTGGCCATGGAAAATAAAGGGGGCTTCCAAAGCATTACTGCTATCTTCTTTTTGTACCAGCTCCAGTTTTGAACCAGCAGTGTGGAGATATGCATTGCATGTTGAAACATTGACTGGGGAGGTATGAGCAGAGAATATACCATTAAAATCTTCACACAGAGGGGAGATCCTTCCACCTTTAACGTACAAATCATGGCAATTTTCTTTCCTCTTTTAGAGTGGCTGCTGTGTGTCTGATGAAATAGATTAATGATGAATTAGATGTCAAAAGAATTTACTCAGTGGTTGCTTTGCTAACACTGGTGTCGTTTCTTCCCTACAGGTATTTCTGTAACAAAGAAGACTCATACATGTAAGTAATATCTTTTGATTTGCCTTCTCTCACAAATGGAATTTCTGTTAGGCCGTGCAGTGGTGCTCAGACTAATTGGTGTTGGTCTGGCCTGAGAAAGCTCCATTTAAAAAATTCTGGTGTTTTTTCTGCCTTAGGGGTTTCAGTCCTTGCCCAAAGAGTTGTTGGAATGTACAATGTGTGTGTGTATATGTGGTACTCACAGATCTGTTAAATCAGAGGGCAGAAAAAGAGAGTTGTGAGGAAAGGCAGAATTCCTTACTATACTATATCTACCTTACAGCTGAGGAGAATGGTTATTTTTATGTCTGTTATATATGCAGTAGGATTCGAATCAAAATAATTTAAGTGTTTATCTTCTGTCCCTTCCTATGCACCAATCTGTAAGATGTATCATTCTCTGCTTGTGCTTAAGGAACTCAATGAAAAAGTGGAGGTTCTTGTTTTGCTCTCAACCATAAAAGCAAGCAGCCCCCATAAGTGGTGACCTTGGAAATGGCTGTGGGTGTGTGCATTTACTTACATACACATTTATTCCAAATCCTCTTCAAAGACATCATTTCTGGGGATCAACTCTTATCTACCCTGCAGGGAGCTCGAAGCACAATTCTGAGAAAATACTGGGATTTGTAGCTGAAGGAATATGTTTAGATTCTTCAGATAGTGTGGAGGTTTGGAAATCTGGTAGTGCAAGAATTGTACTTGCCCAGGATCTGAAACAGGAGTAGGCTAAAGCTTAGGCTGTTACTCTCATGAAAGCCCTCTCACAAAACAGGTGCTAGGCTGCTCAAAACTTAGAAATATATATGCATTTTTATGCATTTTGAAGTATTTACACCACAGCTTCTAGGGTGTCGTAAAGTGTCTTACATGGCTTTCATTCTTATTTCATTCCTGGTTTTATAATACTCACAGAGTGAAAAATCTGACTTGAGATGATGAGTTCTCACTGTGTAGAGTTAAAAAGTAGATTTGAGAATTTCAAACGAGAAGCTGATTAGTGAGACTTTTGAAACAAGTTTTAAATATCTCAAACTTTTAGAGCATGATGGCCCTCCTTTGCTTAGGTGGGCTTGCTGCTTAATGCATTCTGAGGGCTAGACTCTCTGTGGCTGAATGAGGGTTTTGTTGAACTTAACAAGAGCTACAAGGCAGGCAGAATGTGACCCTGGTATTTTTGGGGAATATTTGAGCTCGTGCTGACTGGGACTGACAGCACAGGACGCTGAAGTGCTGCATGTATCCACAGGCCAGGCAGTGCCCACTCCCTGGCACAGCCTTGCCCAGGAGTCAGCCCTGGCATGGCCACCCCTCTGTGGAGGTGCTGAGCAGCTGGGTGTTTGTGCCAGCTCAGTGCTGGGCTCTCTTGTGTAGAGGTGCATGGTGGTGTGTAACAACCCTGGGAATCAGCCAGGAGCACCCTGGGGCTGCTTTGTACAGCAGTGCCATGAAGTGCCCCAGAGCCACAGCCCCAGCCCTGGAGTGAAGCAGTGAGCACAGACCTAAAGAGCACAGGGAACAGGCTCCTCAGCCACGCCAGACTGCTGCAATGTTGTCACCCTGTATCTCAGCTGAAGCTGTTTCAGGCCTGTGAGGAAAAAAAGATGTTTTTCTCAACTCTGAGAGATGATTAGTACTGCTCACCATACAAGGCCTTTCATCTAGTTCAAACAGAAATTAGGGTTCCAGTGTCTTTCATGTTGAGAACTCTGTGCTTTTCTGAGAGAACTGTCAAAGAGTAGTTCCCCGATTTGTTAATCAGTTGTCATGCAATTGCTGAAGCATGAACAGAAAAGTTGCCTGAATAATGGGAAGATAAGCTTGCCCATTAAGAAGGGATTAAAATAGAAGGAGCAATAGGCTGTAATTGGCATGATGAAAATGTAAGCTACGTTTGCTAGCAAATATGTATGAGGTTTCATTCTGTTTTGGTTGAAGTTGTTTTAGAATTCATTCCTGTTTTGACAAATTCTCATAGAGCAGGAATGGATGTAAATTGTGCATCTTTGGCACTTCAGCATCATGCACAAGAAGCCTTTTCTTCCCCTTGTTGCCTTGAATTAGGTTTTTTAATTGAATAGAAAAAGTAGCCAATAAAATTCACAGCTTTGGAACGAGTTAGAAAAAAAATTTAATATAAACACCTAAATACAAGAATTACAAAGTCTGAGTTGTTAACAACTACAAATGATAAAGAGTTTGTGCACCAAGATATGATCTAGAATTTGCCTATCAGTTTGTATCAGTATAAATAATTTATCCTAAGTGAAGTTATATAGAGTAAGATTTCGACAAAGAAATTTCAAAAAACATTCTTGCAAACATTTTGTGTGGTGTATATACATTGCTTGTTCTGATTTTTAGAAATATGGATGAAATTGTATTATTCCAAATTTACCATGTGTGGTATATGAGAGTGTTCACTGACTGTAAACTACCACTTATTTCTAATGACCTTTGATTTAATTAGGGAGAAAGAAGTAGACTGGAGAAAATGACTGGAAAAGAAGAAAGAAATTAGTGGAGAAAAAAATATTTTTTAACATAATGCCAGAAAGTTTGATACATGAGGCATTTCAAACATCAGATTAATCCTTTTCAGACTTCAGCCTGACAGCTGTTTCAATTGTACAGGTTTTGGAATTGGTGGGGGTCTGTCTCCAGTACTTAATTTTTCCTGGATTTACTGTTGGAAGGTCTGGGTACATTTTATCCCCTTCTTGACATTAGTGACTAAAGTGTCCTGTCAGCTGAAACTGAACTCCTGTGCTGATGGCAGGTGCTCAGGTAGGTCTGAATCTAACAATAGCTTAATATTTGTGCAATTGCAATATAGTAGTTCTGAAGGAAATGCAGGTCTTTCATAATTTAGCTATCTAAATCCTGAGAGATTCTTACCCTTTTTGAGGAACTAATTTTATCCAAGTATTCTACCTCATTGGTGCTTCTCCCCATTTTCTCTTTATCACAGTTTAAATGTTGCAAAATCTGACACTTCTAAACAGGCAGTGCAGTAGTCCTCCAAGGAGCACTGAGGGAATAAATGTTATCCACCCCAAAATGCCCTTCTTTGCTCAGTTCAAGTTTAAGATTAAACAGCCTTTTGAAGAAAAAAATCATGCCTTCTGTCTGTTTGTAGAATTATTCTCTTGAGCTCACATGGCTATTTGTCAGGTTAAGCATCACTTTAGATAAGCTCTAGTCTGTCAGAGGGTAGAGGACAAGTCCTGTCTCATCTTCCATACAGAGTGGAACTTCTGGTCTTTCACTTCTTTCTTAACTCGAGAAAGGCATGACTGACATATAGATTCCTTTCTGATCATTTGACTGGCAGTAATATTTGTAAAACAACCCTCTTCCTGCCATGTCTCATGCTCTGAATAGAAAAATACTACAAGTGGATTGTAACTTTGCACAATTTCACCCTTTTTGAAAATTCAGAAAGGCATCATTGTATCAGTGATGATAAAAATCTGAAATTCTGGGAAACAGAAGTCTGCAAAGTACCTGGCATTTAATTCTGACCAAGTGGGCTTTAGGCTGTCCTTAAGTGTGTAGTATTTTGTTTCTGGCATTTTAAATCTAAATCTTGCCACACTTCATGTAATTAGTTTCATGGCCTCTACCAGACCACTTGTGACTCAGAGCTATCACACAAATCAATCACCTTATTTTTCTTCAGATCCCTGTTTTATCTTGGGCACTGACTTTCTTAAATGAATTTGAACTTGACTGCCTCTCAAAGTAAGGGCTTTCCTGCAGATGTACCCAAAGGCCATTATTGTACTGAATCCAGGGTGTAATGGAACCTTCTTTCTCTCACTCTTTGAGTTGTGAAGAGCCAGTCAGAAGCTTTGAAGGAGTTTGATTGCAGAGCTGGAGTTCATTCCTGCACTGATAGGCAGATACATTCAGTCATTTGCTTACCTGGCATTTGTAACAGTAAAATTGCATAGATTTTACAAGCCTTCCTCACAGTTTTGGGCCCAGAGCTCCTTTGGAATGTTGTTCTGCAGCAGAAAAGAGCCAGGAGCCCTGGCTCGGAGTGACACACACTTGTCAGAGCAGAGGTGGGGACCTGCAGGGGCCTGGATTGACCTGGTGCTGCTTGAACTAGGGGCTGCTCACTGGGTTCAGCTTTCTGCAGGTACAGCACCTACAGTTCACTGTCACCACAGTGTGCATCAGGGCTTTTCTGAGCTGAGGCCAGGAGTGACAACTGCTTCATCCATTTAGGCTAAATTATCCCCATTTGGAGAGGAAGAGCATGTTTCTTCTTGTGATTTATCAAGATATTTAAATTAGAGTAATTTTTCTTAAACAATTATGTCAGTAAGCACCTCTGTATGAATTCCTTAATTTTGGGTGAACTGTTCCTTACTTAAACTGAAATTATCCTTTCAGTTAATTTCTGCCAGATAAGAAATGTTTCCAAAGCTAGGTGCTGATTTTAATGACATGAGCTCCTGCTGGAAAATTAAGTGGAAACTGTGTGCTTTTAATTTTTAGCACTAAATAAAACCATTTGCATGAAGAACCAGGAAGTTAGTTGGCCAAGAATAGAAGTAAACCCATCCCTTCTGCTATCTGAGATGCCAAGCCCTCTCCTCAGTCCCTCTTGAAGCTCTGGGGCTGTTCCTGCGCTCCCCTGGCTGTAGGTGCTGCTCTCGGGTGCATCTGGGCTCGGTGTTCTTTGATAAGTACGCAGGAGCTCTGGACTAAGGGGGCAGTTCATGTTTCAGGGTTACACTGCAGATGGCAAGTCTTGACTGTACACAGGGAGGTCAGCTTGAGTGCCCACTGTGTGTGACGAGAGCTGCTGTGACAGAGTTTAGGTGTCCCCTCGCTGCCCATGGTCCTGGCAAGCCCCTGGGCCTTTGCCTGGACCTTGCAGTGCTGTGCCTGCCTCGCTGCTGCAGCACAATGGGCCTAAAGAAGGCCGTGTCTTGTTCAAGGAGTCAAAGGCTTGCTCTTAACACTGGCCTGGGCAGAGATCCATTCCTGCATCATGGAATGGATCCGTGGGTCCAAATTCCTTCCTATCTTTGACTCTAAGCAGTTGCTAAGAAGAGCACACTGCTTGTTAAAAATGAAGAGGCAAATTGGGGCAGAAGATAGCTCTTCAGCTTCTCAGATACCCAACTACTCTTTGAGGTTTCCACCAAAGTTCCACAAGCCGTATATTCGTGTTTGCAGCTTAATGGAACCCAAGACCCAGATTTCTCTTCTCTGATTTTGCTTTCCATATTGTATTTACTGCCACTGCTAAAGATTTTTCAATGTTTTCTAGTTATTTTGTTTAATTGCATTAAGGGAAAGCCACTATGTGGTTTTTTTTCTCATCTGATTTATAATTACTTATCTACTGTGCACTGTACTGTCGACTTCACCTCATGTGTTTCATGTGCAGACTAAAGTAAGTAAAGGATACTTTTCCCTCACAAAACAGGAGCCTTCAGAAAACCGATGGTTAACAGTATCTGCTGTTAGCACCAAGGCCTAAAGAGAACAGGTGAAAACTAAACCCTGTCCCCTGAGGCCAATAAAATAGCTGTTTGGTCCCCTGTGTGTAACCTCCTAATAACTTTACTGGGCAGCCTTAAGATCCCTTGGGGGCTTCTCTGCAAGAGCATTCCCTCTCTTTGTTCAGATTGCTTATTAAAAATGATTTTATAATGAAGTTGCCTCAAATAGCTGCTACTTTCCTGCTTGTCCTTGAAGCACTGTTTGCCCTGGTGAAGAATCTGAAGACAGCTATCTAGGGCTGTTCTCTTGTTCAAAACTTTTACTGAACTACTGCTACACTTCTTTTTTCTTTTTCTTTTTCTCTTTTTTTTCTTTTTTTTTTTTTTTTTTTTTTTTTAACTTCCCTGCTGTGAGCCAAAGGAAGCATCTTCATTGGCAGCTCAGCTTTGTGCCTTTAATTCCCTTTTGAGGCCATCCCTGTGGAACGTTTGGTTTGGTTGCCACACCAAACACTGTGTCAGTGACTTGTTTGTTACCTGGGAGAGAATGAAGGTTGCCTTCTATTTGTGTGGCCAAATTATTGAGTAGAAGGGCAAAGATGAAGGCGTTGTCAAATAATGAGGAGAGGAGGGAATATTTTTGAAGCCAGTGTTTCTGCCTGGCTTGGGAGAAAGAGTGCACAGAATGGTGATGGTTAAGGATATGTGACATCCATGACATGGCTGTAGGTGAAACCTGTGGATGATCTGGTTCTTCCTGGCAGTTCTGCACCACTGAAATACATTTTCTGCAAAAGTTCCAACATTTGTGAGAGGGACCAGCCCCTTTACCCATGTGGAAACAGCCATGGGTAAAGGTAAAATATCAAAAGAATTTTTATTAATGTATGTTTTGTGTCCTCACAGAATAACAGGTCAGAGCTGAGACAAACCTGTTGCCTCTAACCTTCCCTTAGCTGCCCAAAAGCTTGGCATGTGCCTGGGCCCCAAGCCTTTGGCACACTTGGAAGGAACATTTCATTTTCTCTAAGGCTGATAGAACAGGCAATTAAATGCACTGCCCTGCACGTCCCATGGGGAGCTCTGTCTATTAGCTGCACTTGAAGATAATATCAGGTCTCTTCTCTGGTTCTGTTCTGAGTATATGGAGCACCTTCTGTCTATTTGGGGTTTTTGCTCTAACCATTATTTATGGGCTTATTTTACTGTGAGTTTTCTGGTGGGTTTTTGGTGCCTTTAATAATGAAGTAGCATGGAAATCAGAGCAAGGGGGAAACTGCAAGCGAATGGAAAAGTAATTTTAACAGATGAAGACTCTAAGTATTTGCAAAATATTAGTAATCCAGTATGAAAACTTATGTGTCTGTGTATGTTGGGTTATAGATCAGATACTTCTAAATTGCAAATCAACATATTCCAGTTCTGCTCACACTTCATTGCTTTTTGTGGTCACTTCTGGGGAAGCAGACAAGATGGGCAGAGACATTCTCTTAAATGTTTAAAAAATATTTGTTTTAAGGAATGATGAAGTGTTAGGAGAGCATTAAGGGCTTTCTGACATTAGAGATCTAAATTCTGTTTGTGTGGTTGATGGATATTAAAAAATTGTGGACCTGACTCAAAAATAAATTTGAACTGTTTGTGGATGCAGGCAGTAAATACATTGGGAATGTCTGTAGTGTTCTCTTATACCCAAGTCTTACTTTATAATTTTATAAAAGTTGCTCTTGCCTTATTTTTTCTGTCTAATTATTCTAGGGCCATTCATCTGATGTAGGAAATAGTGAATGAAGTCATGATCACCTCCTGTGGTGCAATGTACTTTAACAGGGAAAGTGTAGGACTGCTCTGAATCCTAATTCAGCTGCTTCAGCAAATCCTGTTGGCTGAAAGAAGCTTCCATCAGCCCTCTTAGCATTGCCTATTTTTTTATTGTTTTTAAAATCTCCTGTATTTAGAACTCTTGCAGCTGTTACATGAAGTTAATGTTTCCAGCTTGATAAGAACAGCTGTCCACAGTTTCGGCATGTTCCTTGGTTCTAGAAGAGAACAGTGTTATGGGCTGAATCTAAGCTTAAAAATAACTGATGTTCTTCACAAGCTAAGACTTTAATCCAACTCTGAGAGCAGTAGGAGTTGTTCTTTGCACAGTCATTAAGCTTTGGGTTTTTTCAGTTTTTGAGTGTCTTGGGCACCAGAAAACGGACAGATGAGACTTCTCCAAATCTACTTTTGTATTCTGCATGTTTTTCAATGCAAACAATGTCAAAGCAAATAGAAAATGTTATTGTTCATGACTTTCTTCTTTAATATAAGGGTTGCATGTTTTGGCTCTGAATAGTGTAAGTCTAGCCAGCCCTAACAATGCTTACAGGGAAATACTTTTGACTACATCCTTTGCAATAGCTCCCTAAGAAATAATCGTGCTTTCTAAACAAGACTTGTGCAAGGCTCATTTGGTTTGATTTGAACAATTCCTTGAAGTCACCTCAGTCTTTATAGAAAGGTGAATCTTTGTGAATGGATTGCCACCAAATACAGCGAAGTGTTGGGATTAAATTACGGTTAAAATTAGGATTAAAACATGATCTGCATACCTTTTGTTTGAACATCAAAAGTCCAAGTGGATTTTTTTTTTCTGTGGATGTATTGCTGCTGCCTTTTTCACGCTTTGAGAAGACTCTGTGGAGTTTTCTGCTTACATTCATTTCACTTCATGACATTTTTTATAACACATAGCTGCATTTTTTTGTAGTAAGGCTGAATTCTAATGATTCTAAAGCAAGCTCAGTCATAGGGACTTCTCCAAGGTTGGTATCTGAACCAAAAAAAGCACATTTTATTATCTGAATTTTGAAACCAGGGACTGATTCCATCATTCCTAATAGACTCATTTATTTGACAGTGCATTGCTAGACAGGAGCACTTGCCATCCTGACATAACTATTGAACCTGAAAAGGGCTCTTTAATGTATGTTGATAGCTAAGCTTAATAAGGACTGTGAAAATATTGGGAGTTTTGCAGCCTTTCTCTTAGCACATCAACCTAGAATTATTTAAATGTTGACCCAGCTGGGAGCACAGTCTGGTGCAGACAGTAACTGAGAGAGCTCCTTATGGCAGATCAGGTAATCACTTCAGCTCCTAATGAGGAGCTTGTTCTTAATGTTATGACCAAATGATGATGGTATTCGTAAAGCTCCTAATTTAAATATACTTTTGCTGGTCAAATTTTTCTCCCTATAAGACTCCTAACATGATAAAGTACAAAGGACAAAAAGTTTCAAAGGGCCATGGGGGTCAGTTTAAAGAGCTAAAACTTGCAGCTGAAAAGGAACAGAAATGGATCAACCCAAAATCAAATAGGCTCCTGAGGGAATTTGGGATACAGATTCCTTAAAATTCAACTTCTTGACTTTTTTTCCTTTTGTTTTCAGAATACTTGAATAGTTTTGAGCTATATTGCCAAAATGCTATGTCTTTGTGTATACTGCTTAACTGGGGGGAGTGGGAGAGAAAGGAAGAGAGAACTATGCAGACATCATTTCAGAAGTCTTGCCAGATATGAGTTACAGTTCAGAGTACGGGTGATTTTTGAGGTTTACATGGATCAAACCATAGTGACAGGTACTTTGGTTTGAGTTTGAGTTCTTAAATGTCAGCTGCTGTGGTAATTTGCACGAGGGTTGGGAAGGTGGTCATCTGCTTAGCCAAACTATGCTCACACACAAATTCCTTCTGCAAAATTCTTCATAAAACTGAAAGACTTGGGAAAAATGGTGCTTGGTGTTAGTTTGGCATAGAGGAATAGTTAAATATTCCCTTGTGTCTTAGTAGCTGTGTTCCAGTTGAAAACAAGAAGAAATACAGTGCATTCACAGTAAGACAAAATGACACCATTTTTCTGTAATGCCAAAATTACTTACTTTGAATTAACTGTACATTCACTACAAAGGAATAGTTAAAATATGTGTGCTTTGGCATATACTGATGAGCTGATTAGTGCCCACTGAAATGAGCGTCACAGCATTGAAGTAACCCTTTTTCTAAATATGTTTTGTGCAGGGGAGGAGAGAGAGAGACTATGTCAGTAACAAAATTACATCCTGCAGTGTGAATACCTTTGAACTGAATGTAAATATCCATTACTACTTTAGCTCTTGCTTTTAAAACACATGGTAGTAGAACTTTGCTTTGGTCTTCGACTCCACTGCAGTCACCTTTCCTGAAATTACTGTATTGTCTGGGTTTGGATTCACAGTTCACTTGATCAAAGGAATAGATCTCACCTAAATAGAAGTTACCATTTTAAGGGATTGCATTTGGGACTTTGGGAAGTCTCCTTTCTAAACCTTACTGTCATTAATGGTTAGATTCTCAAATTGAACTAGAACTGAACCTTCAACGAGTTATTGTAAAAAACATAAGAAGTGAATTAAATAAGAAGCCTTGATCAAGAAGATGATGACTTGGCTGGAAGAACTAAGACCTGTGAGGCAATTTTGTTATCTGGCTTAGCTTCCCCTGTGTGTATGAGAGGCCTTTGTTTAAAGTGAGCACCAGCTATCAGTTGTGAGGTGCAGCACTGTCACTTGCTGTACAAGCTAGGCACGCCCTCAAAGCAAAGCAATTTCCTCTCTTTTTTTTTTTTTTTTCTTTTTTCTTTTTTTTTTTAAGTGTTTACCACCAACTTCAAAAGCTACTTCACAAGAGTGGTGGTGTTCTTGCAGTTTTTTGGAAATTCAAACAAGCCTTTATTTAATCTCTGTGCAACAGAGGTAGGGAAACCTCTGGTTTCAGAAAGCCAATACATGACCAAAGGCATTTAGTGATTTCCTCTTAGATAAAGGCATCAGTTGATAACCATCCTTCTCATCAATGTTTGTCTGAAGAACTGTTTCCTTATCTCTGTTATGTTACCTAACTGATATGGAGGTGTGATACTTGCTGGCTGTAAAGGGAGCTTTCCAGATAAGACAAGTTTCCTGTTTAAAGTATTCACACTTCTTTTGCTCTGACTCTTTTTTCCTTTTCCCTGCCTATATTGGTGTCTTACTCCAGAGTTATGGTCCTTGAAGTAAAGGTGGAAGTAAGGAGGTCATTCAAAAAGATGATTTTACATGCTGTTTGAGGACATAAGGGTACTAAAGGCTGGATGAAAATAATTTTCCTGTTAAGCGGAGCTTTAGGTATTTCAAAAAATATTTTACTGAAAGTCTCAATCTTTTTCCTGCAGTTTTTAGAAGGGAGGTAAGAAAAGCCCTTGTTAACTCAGAGCAGGGTGAGTTGTCCTTCATGTGGGATGGTGGTGGTGACATGACTTTAAGAGCTGACCTAGAAATGAGGCAGTTCAGGTACTTCAACCTTAAATTTCCACGTCCTGTCAACAGGACTTCACCACCTCACTGTCAGCTGTTTTGAGAGTACATTTTAGCACGAAATCCTGTCTTTAGAAGCAGTAATGTAAATTTCTCTGGAACATTTTGTCATTGAGAAGCCAACA
Organism: Cettia cetti; assembly: GCA_013401135.1. Classification (NCBI taxonomy): domain Eukaryota; kingdom Metazoa; phylum Chordata; class Aves; order Passeriformes; family Sylviidae; genus Cettia; species Cettia cetti. The sequence goes on along the minus strand of VZUI01013653.1, from coordinate 28,924 downwards.
ATGTTGACACCAAAAAAATCCCTGATCTAAGAAGGAACCTTTTAAAAGAGAGAGATGAAGAACCTTTGTGAAACTAATACCTGGCAACAGCAGAAATTCCCTTTATTATGGGTTCATTTGCTGCTTTTCACTGGTATTGGAGGGGAGGCTGTATGACAGCACTGCAGGTGGGAACCCAGCTCCTGCTTTATAAATAAACTGCTTTCCTCACTCCAGATTAAATCAGCAGTTGAACTTGGGGTCCAGCCTAGCAAGTGGTGTTGTGTTCTAGGAAGGTTTACATGTAACTGCTAATTTCCTTTTCTCAAGATCCTGAAATCATAAAGCTGAGCATTTCAGTGTGATGGATCTTTTACTGCATGTTCTGCATAAGCAGAAAAGATTGCATATCTGTTGTGGGTGTAGGTTGTCCTGTAAATCCTATTTTTTCTGTTGTGTCAGATTTGGCTTGCCTGTTCCTAATGGTTTCATGGCACTGGCATAGCAGCCTCTATGATGCTTCTCTCCAAATCAGGCTTGGTAGTGCTCATTCTGTCAACCAAAAAAGGTCTATTTAGGAGGTAGGAAAAGAAACAGAAGCTTCAGCTGAAGTAGGGGGTCAAACTGTGTTTAAAGGAAAGACCACAGGAGCTGAATGATGGCAGTTTTCATATTTGATCCATTAAATCTCTGAAATTTCTGCTTGCTTCCAGTGAGATTGTAACACATCACACCTCTACTTCAAGAGCATCAAGATAAGCATGCCCAGATTATAAAATTAGAATATGAGTTCTTAGCCTCTTTCAAAAGAGCATTTCTGGGTTAGTCCAAGAATCTCTGTGCAACAGCAGCTACCAACTGAAATCTGACCCTGCCTGTGCTCTGAACATATCATATTCATAAAAACAATCTTTTTCTTTTTACTAGAAGCCTTCACTTCTTTAATTGTTGCACTCTTCATTTTCCTCACAAAACTTTTCCCCTCAAAGACATGATCAAAGACAGGTGCAGTGACACTAAAAAAAAAGGGAAAGTTGTGTCTTTTGGAATCAGTAGAAAAGCTGCCCTTGGCTAAGAGCCAGCAGAGCCACTTCAGAGCCACTTTGTTCACTGTCAAGTGCTGTAGCTTCTCCTTTATTCTCACAGAGGTACAGCATACTATATTTAGTTGTTTTTCACTCTATTATAAAAGTATTAATTTTGATAAGGAAAGAAACCAGGATCTCATCAGACTATTTGCCAGTGAAGTTGGGGTAATAGAGTTTTCCCACACTGCCCTCACTGTGTGTTAGGTCTCTTTGCTTCGTGTTATCAAATGCAGCATTCTTGGTACTTTAAAATGAATTTCAAAACAATATCTTTATTCCTAATTCTAAAAGAAGTAATATTTAAGTAATAATTCCATGAGCTGTTCTATTTAACACTCCATTGATTATTTATTATAAATGTGAATCCTAAGCCACTTGATTTTTAGAGCATTTTTGTCAGATGATTTTTTAATTTAATTTTTGGTGCTGAGAGAACTATTTTTCATTTGGTTTCTAAGCATGTGTTTTCATGGAAACAAACCATCTAGAACACATTGTATTTCTATGAAAACACAAGCTTATTAAATGTCAAACAGTTTATGTTTTCCTGGCAGTCATCTTGAAATTGGCACATTTACTGTGTCAGTGTTCTATGATGTAAGTTTAAAACTGTCACGTTGTCAATGTTCAGACATTAAAAGGTCTGAAGTCTCACACGTGGGGGAGGAGGAATTAGGCTCTTGTCAATGAGCAGGTGGTGATAATTTAGGCACGTTTGTTTGAGGTTTGTATTGAGTTAATAGAAACTCTCTAGTCTGAGTATCCTCAAATATTTAAGCTGATAAAGAGGTGGCGTCAATGTTGAAGTCAGAGTCATTTGTGCTTACTAAGGGCTGACTATAAATATCAGGGTTGCTGGTGGAGCTTGAAGTGTCTTTGCACATTTAACTTTATCACTCAGCTCATGCATTGCAGGAATAGCTTTAAAAAGCAGTTTAAAAAGCAGTGAAGCTGGGAGGAGCTGCACTCCTGACTGTCCATACCCTGCGCCTCTGGAGCTGCTGCTTCCTTAGGGCTGTGTAGCCAGGCTTGAGCACTGCTCACCCAGTTTGCAATTATAACTGAGGCTCACAGTGGAACAGGCTGAAAACTTCCTTTGAGAGCAGGGCTGGCTCCTGGAAGAGAGAGGAGCCTCCTGGGTGAGTTTATAGCCCAGTCGTGTGTCAGTGAGGAAGGGCGTGCTGCATGAGCAGTGGTTGATCAGGAAGTGATCCTGTTTTATGGCCACTGCACTCATCCCGGGCTGTCACTGCTCTGCTGGCAGGTGAGGTGGGCATCAGGCTGTTAAATAAAAGATGAAGAAAGCATTTGATGCATCTGGAACAAAATGCACAGGTCACAGTGGAGAGAATTTTATCTTCACTAAGATAGGAAATGCTGGTACAAGAAAATCCCTTTTAGGTCTCCAGACCCTGTCATCCTTACCCTTCAAACAATACCCACAGCATTAGCGCCCCACTAAGCTTGACATTTCCAATATATGTGGATTAACAGGCAGTAAAAATAATTTTGCATTTATCATGCATGCTGTGCTGTATTTTATAGAATAAACTGGTGTTGATTTTGTGGTTGAATTCAATATGACTCTACTCAGAAATAGCTCACATGCAAAAATCTTCAGGATTAATTTATGAGTTTAGTTGCATACATTATCCTATCACATTATGCAAATAATTAGGAAGAAAATAGCTATTTAGCTTATTTATTATCTCTATAGGGAAAATGTACACATTTTACATGCATGTTTCAACTATATTTCATCTTCTTGTGATTGTGAAAAAGCCTTTAATATATTTCTTCACCATGAGTTTTAAATTTCACAGTGGAATTAGCTAAATGGTTTGTTTTGCACTCTAATGGATGGGATTTAAATCCAGTTTTTCACATCACGCAGGAAACATCTTCCAGTATTCTTTTCGCTCTGTTCCATGCACCAAAACCAAAGACAATTTCTCATTTCTGGAAATTGACTTTAAAGTAGCAAAGATGCTCTAAGCTCCTTTCTCAGAGGTTTTCTAACAGCTTTCCAACTCCCTCTGAGGTCTACACTTGCACCTGTGTGGAGCCTCAGCAGGAGCTGTGAGAAAGCCCCGTTCTTGGGCAGCCCTTGGTGGCTGAGGTCTGTGAGGTGCTCTTGGTGCTTCCCTTCCCAGCTCGGGTCTCAGAACCTGGCTCACCTGGGACTCCCTCCCAGCAGCTCTGCCGCTGCCTAAGGACAGACATCCCCTGGTGACAGGCTCAATGACTCGTGAAATCCCGGCCCCTGGGGCACGTGCTGGTTATTTATTGTTACACACACGCACAAAGCACATAGGGAATTTATCACTTTCCAATTTCCCTGACTGAAATGGGTGTTTGATTATCTGAAAGAGGCAGTGAATGTTAACAGAGATTTGGGTGACAGCCATTTTTCATTTCACCTTGCTGATGGGCACAGTGGATTTGTGAGCCTGGCTATATTCTGCTGTAATTGCCAGTTTTTGGTTGGGTTGGTTTTGGGTTTTTTTGAATGTTGACCTATGTGTGTGTCATAGATCTTGAACTGTACATCAGAATATATCAGGTGTGTTGGTATGAAGCTGTCATCTAATTTTAAAGGAAGGATGAAACTATTTCCATGGTTCTGAGCCATGAGGTTGTAAACTTGGTACTGCCTAGACTCTGTATTTCTACTGTGATTTTTTCTCCGTATTGTGGCAGAACAATTTTCTGATTTTTTCCCAGAATAACTTTTCTCTCTGTGTATCTCTTCTGCTAACAGTGTTACTAGAGGAAATAATGATTTCTTAGCCTCGCCCATGAGCTAGAGGGAGATTTACTGGAGTTGTATTAATATCTGTTTTTGTTAATGTTGATACACTCTGTGCAAACTTCTCTGTACATCTTTACAACTTACTTGTATCTGAACTTGGGGTAAAGTGCAAAGGCTCCAGAGCCCTAAAGCCCTGTCTGCTTGGCCAAGTCATGCAGATGAAGGGGAATGGATCTAACACTGCACAGCACTTGCCCCAGAGGATCTGGCATCCACACTGTTTGGGGTTGGTCTGTTTGTGCACTCTGGAGTACATGGGCTGTGGTGGCTGGAAGCCCCTTGCAGTGCATTCCATATTGTCTGGGAGGGCATCTTGCAGTGCAGTTCCCTCAGAAGGGGACCCTGTCCGTGTGCCCTTGGGCCCCAATGCAAACCAAAGCGAGGGAAGTGCTCGCGGGAGTCCTCACGGGAATGCTCTGGGAGACACACTCCAAAGGCGAAAGGGCAATTTGTGTATGGGATGGAAAATCTCCTAGCCAAAGTGGTGTTTGCTGTAGCAGCTCTGCTAACCCACCTTTGGCAAGTGTCCTTGCTTGCCTCCAGCCTCTCTGTTCCCGGGGAATGGTCCCCATGGCTGCTGCCCATCTCAGTCACAAGGTGGGAACACAGGGCTCCTCTGCGGCTCCAGAGGCCTCCTGTGTGCACAGAGGCATTGTCAAGGGAAGAGCTCTGGGAAGGGACGAGGTGTTCATTCCTTACACTGTAAAATGACAGCTGAAGGTTAATCATATTATACTTTTAGCAATACCTCTGTTCAGAATTAGCCAGAGAATGCTCTTTATATTGTTCTTCAGTTCGTAAAGGCAAGTCAGATTGATCTTCTGCTTTTTGTTCCTGTTTCTGTGGTGTAGCGTATCCAGTATAAGAACTTCAAGTTCATGCCACTATTTTAAAAAATGCTGGAATTCAATATCAGTAATAGCAGTAATTGTTATTATTATTATATAAATTACCACATATAGAGAAAATATTTAGTAGGGTGAAAGGGAGAAAGGCTGTTTGGTATCCCCTGCACATCATAAAAATGATCAGTGAAATGCAACTTTTAATGCTCCATTGTTCTTGTATGGATTCAGGCCCAAAAGCTACATTGCTCATTTTGGAATTTATTGCTTCCAGTGCTCAAAGCAATGGAGATATGCAGAGAAAAGAAGAAAACAAGGAGGTGCCCATAAAGAAAGGTTTTCCACTCAGAACCCAATTCTTTTGCAGGTGTACACGTGTGACCTTTTTCTTGTCATTATCTATGCACACAGAGCCTCTGATTCAGAAATTGTTTTGGCAGTGTAATGTACTGCAGTAAAGCTTTTGCTGCCTTGGCCTACTCACTCAAAATTAGCCCTAGTAAATACTAACTTGGTGTGATTTGTACAGTGCTGACAATGTGTTGCTTGGCTGAGTAACTTGTAAAAAAGACTGCAATGATTAGCTCCCACAAGTTCACATTTTCTTTCATATTTGAATATTTGGATTGTCATTTGCTGCCAGGCTCTCAGTAAGTGTGTCAGTAGTTCCTCACATTGACTTTTGGGTCCACTGAACTGCTCAGCAATCTCTGGTGCCTCCATCCATTTGCATGCCTATGGTGAGTTAATCCACATGTTCCTGCCCATCCTTTTTTGTAGTGTTACACAGGAGTGGGGCTGCAGAATCTCCTCAGGTTCTGGGATGACGTGTTTTCCTCTGAGTCACTGTTTCTGTTCTGCGTCAGCACTGCTTCATTCTCTAATGTCAGTCAACTTTGTTTCCTCACCTCAAAAGCATTTCATAGTACTAGGGAGTATTTATTTATGTTTAGGTCATCATACCCTTGGTGTTCCTTTGGAAGGTTTAATCTAAACATTGCTGCCCTTTTGGTCATTACTTTCTTAGTTCTGTTTGTTGGCAGTGAAAAGTGTGCCCTTTTCCTTCTTCATTTTCAGTGGAAATAGGAAGCCCAAGCAGAGAATGCCTCTTCTTTTTTTTTTTTTTTTTCTCCTTCAGAATTCCAATATATTTATCTATCTTTCATCTTTTCTCTATGCATTTTGCAGACATATTGTTGTTGAGGTAAATGAGAGGAGTCATGGACAGTGGCTGTATTATGGTTTATGTGTTAATGTGTTTTTCTTTCTTTACATTTTCATTTTTAATGTTACATTTCTTTTTTGTTTGAAAAGAATACATTTTAAAGTATTTTTAAATTTTTAAAAACCTTACACTGGAAATATGATGATTTGACTGGAAAGGCACAAACAATGGTGGCTGGTGCATCTGAGAATTTTGGTTTTCACTCCTTCACTTAGACAAGCTGGTACTGAGAGACCTTTAATTTACATTGCCAGTATAGAGAAATAGCCACAAGAACTTCACTGTAATATCCTTTTAAACAGTATTTTTCATCCACCTATAATGAAAGGTGTCTATTTTATGTTGCTGCCTGTTCATCATTCCTTAGACACCTGCTGCCTCAGTTATTTCTTAAATCGGAGTTAACCTTCTAATGTAATCCTGCTCTCCTTTCTTCCTTGCTTAAACCTATTATTCCATAAACCAAGCACTCCAACATGAGTCCAGTAATGTGTGAGCACACCGTGTAGGATTTAACATCTATCACTTGGAGCAGTGGACTTTCACCACATCTTTATGAACAGAGGAGCAAAGTGCCCAACTCATCTGAACTATTCATTATGTGCTCAGGGGTTTGCTTTATGTTTTTCCTCCCTGGCCTAGGACTGCACATTGTTCTAATTCATTCTGTAGTCAAGAATGGAACAATTAGGCACAAACTCTCAAGCTCTGGCAGATGATTAATCAAAAAAAAAAAAAAATTAACTTTGGCTGATAATGCCTCTCTGTGAATTATGAGCTGGCTGGAAGCCAGGGAATACTCCTATTGTCCCCTGCACAGACGGCCCATCCTTCCTGACTCAAGTGCACCAGAAGTAGTAACATTTTTCATCTTAGAGAATTTTAACCATTCTTGAGCTTTTTAACTCCTTAGTGCAGTTTTTGTGAATCTCTCTTAGCCAGCTGCCATGTAATCCTCAGGGAAAAAAACAAATCCTAATTCCTTTGTATTTCAGTATAATTTGGCAGATGAAGGGGGAGGTGGTAAATAAAGTTTAAAGCATTTAGGTAAATAGCCACATTGCAAAATCTTATTGTTATAACTACAAAGGTTTTAATTAAAAATGCCAGCCACAAAAAAAAAAAAAAAAAAAAAAAAAAATTCCTGTGTAGGCCTCTGCCAGTGACTGCAAATCAGTTTCCATCTGTGCTTTGGCATTGACACATAGCCAAGTTCTTGTGAAGGGAATATTTATGTTACTTTTACTGTTGGTACTCTTTTCTGTAATGTTTTCCTAGGCCCCTGTAGGTTCCCCTGGTGCCCAGCTGGCAGGCTGAGTAACACTTGGGCAGTGGGGTAGATGTGGCTGTAGAGGATTAGTGATTCCAAAAGCACTTGAATGACATTAACAATTAGCTGCTGCAAATGTATTTATTCCTGGGGAAAGGAATCTCAGCTTTGCTTCCTAAACACAGCCTGGTTTGCTTACTAATAAGTATTAAGAACCACTCCTCTGAGCTTGGATTTGTCAGCTCAGACCTCTGGAAGTCTTTCTGGATGACAGTGCAAATCTGTAGTTCTGCTTGGAAACAAGTGTCATTTCCACAGGGAGCCTAGACAGAATTTTCTTTCCCCCCCTGAAAAACACTGTGATGAAACCCATGCTGCATAAAACCTGGTTTTGCTTTGAGGAGGAGGATTAATGTGTCTGCTTCTCATAATTACTTATCTGTACTGGCACACATATGGAATTGTTTTTCATCCATCAGCAAAAGGATTTCTTGAAAACTGCTCCACTCCCAGTACAGGGGTGAAATGCAGAGGCATTATAGAAAAACAAGAGCCTGGGACTGCCCTGTGTGCTTTTCAGCTCTTTGTCAGATAATTGCTGATTCCAATATTGTACTTTTCAAATTCAATGTTTAAAAAAAAATTTAAAATTGCCATTATAGGCAAATGGAAAAATACTCAAGACAGAGTGAATCTCTGGGGCACTAATAGTTAAAGGTTGTTGCCAAGAATTTACACAGTGCTCTGAAACTTCCAGTAATATTTTATTTAATTCCCTATCAGCACATGGAGTTTGGACCATTTCAGGACTGATTTGGTGAGTTTCCAATACAGGAGCCATAGCTTAGTTGAGTACTTGTGAAGAAGTTCATGTAGGATCCAGTTAGTGTTTAAATTTACTTTCTTTCTCATACTTCGCATTAACAGTTCCAAGGATTAATTTATAGGACTCAGTAGTAACTACCAGGAAAAAAAAAAAAAAAAAAGAAAAGTAGTCAAATTAAGTATAAATGAAAAGGTATTTTGTAGTAACTTGATGAATCTTGGCATAAGCTTGGCTGCTCTTATTTGTAGCTAAGCTAAGCTAACTGGTGATGAGCAAGTAGGAAGGAAAAAAAAGTTCAGGAATCAGTATCTCAAGGGGGTCATAGCAGTCAGTAAGAACCAGTCTGCCCTTTGGGAGTGTGTTGGCTGCACAAGTTGTGTGAAAAATGACAAATGCCAGATTTTGAGCAGAATTTGTCCATCTGTGTAATCATATCGAGGGTTGCCCTCATTACTGCCACAGGCAAGCACTGCACAGGTTTTGGAAACTCAGAATCTGAACTATGCAGAGAAGCACTCTCATCCCTAGAAGGAGAACCAAGACACAAAAGTGAAGGGATTCAAATCCTTTCCCAGCTCCCAGCTGTGGTGTTGTGTGAATGTGCCCCACACCCTTTTGGCAAGATCAGCCTTTTCAGCCCTGCTCAGCAATTTCGAGTGCTTTGGGTTTTTCCAGTTGTAGTTTGGAGGCAGGTTTCTGAGCTGCCTCTGGAGCTGTCCTCCCAGCAGCAGTGAGGGCTGTGTTCTGCTGTGCTGTTGCTCTGAGGCTGAGCACTGATCCCTGGCTGCTGCTCAGGCACATCTGTCCGAGGGGCACAGGGGCTTTTCCTCCTGCACAGGAAAGCCACAGGCCAGGGGAACGCTCTCAGCTGCTGCTGGAAGCACTTCTCCTCTCTCTTCAAACCCCCAGTCCCAGTAACCCCAGCTTCAGCTGCGTGTTCCCCTGTCCTGTGAGATCCTTTATGCTGGGTATCCCTCCCCTCAGAGACAACTTTCCAATTGTTTCATAGACCCACTGGGTCCTGCTTGTTTCCCAAGTATGCTTCTTATTTTTCTTTTTAGCTGCTGGCAACATCTGCAAATAGGGAAACTTTTGGCACTGTCAGCTAATTGAAATTTCTGCGGGACAAAGTAGCCCCTGCTGACACTTCAGTTTAACTGCTTTACTTTCTATTAGCAACTTTTTGTTGTGTAGATATTCAGGCTGTAAGAAATGTACTCTTTTTAGATAGAGCTTTAATTCACACTGCTTTAGGAGGGAGCAAGTAATGTTGATTGATGATGCTGCTTAACATTCTTTTTGTGTTAATGCTAACAATTTCCAGTCAGAAAATGTTTTTCTACTGTATTGCTCACACTTTGAAAATTTCTTTCCCCCTTTTTACCAAACTTAATCGGATACTTCCTAAATGCGATCCTTTCCCCTCTGTCCATCCTCCCATCATGAAATCCAGGCTTGTCCTTACTAAAAGCTGCTACATAAAACAAAAAAACTGCTTTGGAAAGTCTCTCTTCCTTCCTCAATAGAAAGTCTTTCACATTATTGTTTATATAGAAGAACATAGTTATTTTTATTATTTGGAAAAATATTTTCTGTGCAGAAGGCCTGGCCCTGCCATTGCCAAAAGAAGCACTCTTTGGTATTTTGGAAGGAGTCTTGAGAGAAGGCAAGACTATGGTTTGTGATGAAGGAAAAAATCAAATATCTGAAACATTCTCTGCTGCAAAGGAGACCTTTGGGATACTGTTCAAGACTTTCTGGACTGGGATTGCCCCTGGTAGGCTACAGTGGATCATTGTGATTCATCTTTGCATTCTGTAATTGCTTGAGGACTACTACAATAAAGTATAACAATGGCAGTATTTTCAGCCAGGAAAGTTTGTATTACAGTAAAGAACAACCAGCATAGGTAACAACAGCAGCCACCTCACCAGAGCACAAGCTTGGTACGTTCCAGATGAAGAGTCCTGCAGTGGCCTTCAGTCACTGGTGAACTGTGCTAGCACAGCTGTGCTGCTGCCTCAAATCGCAGTACCTGGGGTGTGAGAACGCGTGCTGAAGTTTTACTGAGATGTGGAAACTGATTTACCACTGAGACCTGAACTGACCTGAATAAAGGGCACACAGAGTGGCCATAGATGTCTAGGTGGAAAGGAGAGCTGACAGTATAGAGCCTCTGAAATCTGAGTGTCTCACCAAAATCTGCTTTGGTAATGCAAAATTTTTAGACTAAAAATAAAGTGTATCTCTTTCTTTCAATCCAGGCTGTCTTTATGCTCCCCCAAGTGACAAAATAGGCCTGATTGTTTTTCATTTCTATTTTTTTAAAACCTCCAGCAGTCACCTTTAAGAATCTGACCCTTATTCTTTGTGCTAGGGAGATAATTACTCATTCTCAATTGCTATCCCTAGGACCAGTTAATGAATGCTACATAATGAACAGAAGTAGGGCAACTGGATGAGAACAATGCACAGGTGGGTAAGAAGACTTCATTTGGTGAGAAGATAATGAACATGAGAACTTGTGGTTTGTCTAAATATCACCCTTGCCTCCTCTTCAGATAGCTCCTGCATTGTTACTGCTCTTCCTCAGTCAGTCTTTCTACTTGTTAAGTGACAAGAGGAGGGTGGTTACAAAGGAAGGAGAGGTTTCCTCAGCAGAGATTGAGGCAGAAGAGGATCCTGTGTCTCTCTCTCAGGCCCATCCTAAACATATTTACTTTCTTATGTGCTATCCTGCACCTTTCCAAAAGAGGCTCATTGTGCAGGCAGAACAATCACTGCTTTGCAGTGCCTGCTTTTGTTATCTCTCTGCAAGACTCATCCCTTTCTTCCTTAACAAAACTGTCCCACACCTAACTTTTGGATGAGAAGACAGGATTGATTCTTGATACATCAATTTATGATGTTAGTACTGAGAGAAAAAGCAACTGTCCTGGATACATCAATTTATGATGTTAGTACTGAGAGAAAAAGCAACTGTCCTGGCCCTACCACTGCAGGTCTTGCCATCTGTACTGCACAGCTGCACTTTGATCCAAGTTTTCCTGTGTATCTCAGGAATATGAATCTCTCCCAAGGGAGCTGAATGGCCCATGCACACTCACAGGAAGGTAACACTGCTGTCCAGCTGAGGAGGATCAATGGATAATACAGAGAAGTATTTCCTGTGCCTGACAGCCTCTCCAGAACTGCGGGTTGAGTCGCAGTGCATCTGTGGTTTAGAGCCAGCCCTGGCTCACGATGGGACTAGCATTCTGTGAAGTCAGCAGCAGAGGTAAGTGACTCAGTGACAGGAATATTGAAGATGAACACAGAGCCAGGCAATTCGTTCTTTCTGCTCTGGGTTTTGTTAACCTGACTGACGACGCACAGAATGGAAATGGGGTCTGAAGGTCTCTGACTTGTTAACCAAAGGATTAATTGCTTAGAAATTGCAAAATTTAGTTTAGTAACGTGGTTTCTGATATTCCAAACACGACTTGACTTTTTATAATGTCCTGTTTGAACTGGAACCAAAATTAGTTGAGGTAGAATTTATCTGAGCGTCTCTTCCTGAGACTGTTTTTAAAATTTCACCTAAACCTGTCAAAGGCATGTTTAATACTCAAAATGGCAGAAGCCATAGCCAGAACAGCTTCCAGCTAGATATATGGTAGGAACATTATGCACACCATTTGCTAATACAGGCACGTACAGGTCAGCAATAGTTCCAGAATCTCTGCCAGAAAGCTAATGAGAACATAGTTGGCCATAAAGTTTCCTCTGACCTGGGCAAGGGCATATCTAATTCCCGTTGTCTCATGTCCATTAGGTGCAAAATGGAGGTATCAAAGCAACAGTGCCAGAATAAATTAGGATTTCCTGAGGGTTTGCAGTGAGAGGCTGAGACATGATAATTGAAGAAACCTGCCACGGGCTGTATTTGCATGGGTGTGTGTGTGTTTTTCTTGAGCAAACAGGCTGGATGTGTGTGCCAAGAGCTCGCCACATGTGTGATGGGCTGATGAGGAAACACTCTGTATGTTCCATTCAGAGCGTGTTTGTAGGAGAAAAACTGAATGCAAGTGTTACCTCTTCTGTAATAGTCCAGGGAGATGTGGAGAAACAGCATCACACCCACACCCTCGAAACAGTGTCCAAGGCTGCCCTCCACACTGCTCATGGCCCTGTTCATCCCAAACTAGAGCGTTTTCTTCTTGCAAAGCACCCTTTGGAATAGGAGTTAACTTTCTCTCTCTTTCTCCTTTGGGAAAAGCATGCATCACTCCTGGTGCTCTTCTGGGTTATGATCTCTCAGGCCTTGTCCCGTGAAGATAGGGAGCCAAATCAAGAGGTGTTGCTCAAGAACTCCCTGAATGGGGAAAACTTTCTCTCCTGCTTTTGAACTCTAACCCTCCTTCCTGCCCATGCCCTCTGCTGATAGATTTTAAGATAAACTTTAGAACCTTTGTATCATCTCCAACAAATCTCCACCAGCAGTCAGCACTGCCAGATTCAATGTTGCAGGGCACAGAACTACTTGGTGAAAAGCCAAGTGCAGCCCACAGTGATGATGGGCTATGAAAGGCCTCCTCACAGTAAGCCTGGTCTCCTGTGGAGTGTCTTATCCAGGCTGCTCCAGCTCAGTGTCTCACTGAATATTTGATTGTTTTCTTCATATTCCAGCTGAAGCCTTGCTGATAAGTGAGCTAGAAGTGCTGTTTGTATTCCATGTAGAAGCATGTTTGGAGCTTGCTTGAATATTCCTACAGGATACTGGCTTTTAGGGTCTTCATGGACTTGGATGATTGGAGGCTCTGAGCCTTGGATTTATAGGAATTGTTACTGTGTTCTTGTCCTCTGCTGCTGTTTGATTTATATCCACAAAAGTCATTCCCAGAAGGAATGTAACTAGATTTTTCTCCCAGATTTTTAATTTAATTGGTGATTGTTTACATGAGAATCCTTGCCAAAGTGAGATGATTTGGCAATCCTCTGGAATGTAAAGGTTAAGTATATTGATTTCATCTTTTCCCAAAGGAGCTGTTCTTTTTGTGCAAAAGAATCATTGGTTTTGTTTTTGTGTCTGAAACTTTGTTTACATGGGTTTAATTGAATTTTGTCTATATCGTACAGCAAGTGGGAGATGGCAGTTTCACATAGTTCTTTCTTCCTGGAATACAGATTTTTTGCACTCTTGGTTTGTTAATAAATCCTGACATTCCCTGAGCAGTAATTCTTCGGAGCTTTCAATGCCATAAATACTGAAAATAGGGAAAATCTGTCCTGGCATTATACACTCAGTTAATAGGGGTTATTTGTAGTGATGGCAGGATCTTAAACCCTTGTCTTAATGTGATCAATGCCATCCTTAGCTTACAAATAAGCAAAATAATGTCTGAATTGTTAGCTTACAAACAGCGTCTATAAATTTATTTTAGCATATTTATTTTACCATTAGGCACAAGCTTCCCACAGTCTCAGCTTTTGAATGGTACATTCCTGAAGCAAAGCGAACACAAAGCCAGAAATGCTAACTTTGTTTTCAGAAATCACATATTTAATTTATTTCCCACTTATGCAAAAAGTTGGTTGGGTTTGGATCTGTAATTTATGAGTAAGCAGCTTGTTACCACTCTGGAGTTGAAGAGCAATGGGAACACCTTGGCTGGAGTGTCCTTTGATGTGCTGTAGCATGGGTGAGCATGGGTCAGAGCAGCAGGTCTGGATGGATCACTGAGCTGCAGAATAGCCTGCTAAGGAGCTGAGTGTCACAGCTCCTTCTGAACTATGGGTTGCCAACAGCTGGAGAAAAGTAAACCCCAAAGACATGATCTGGTACTTGCAATTGAAACTGGTGCTGTGGATCTATCCATTTATTTTTCTGGTCACATCTTCTATTGACATTGGTTTTCCACTTCCTTTAAATTCATCAACAGTTTTTCTCAGTGGTCCTTTTCTTGACCCAGGTCCAGACAAAGTGATTCATTTAATAGAGCAGAGGCATGCCAGCTGTATTCTGGTCCTGCATAGTAATTTATCCCCCTAGGGTGCATTCTGCTGGTCTAAGTTGGAAAGGAGGTGATAATGAAGCAGGTGCCCATCCCTGGGCTTCTCATCATACTGCAAATTCAGATTTCAGTCTGATGGTTCAGAGACAAAGTAATTCCTACTGTAAGGTGTGATTTGGATGGTGATAAATCAGGAGCAGATGTGATCCTTGTAAACTTAAATTAAAAGTCTACTTCTCCTAGCAAAATCTTCTTTCTGACACGCCTCCCCAACCAGGGACTCAGTGTTAACAAATGAAGCTTCTCTGTAGATATTTCTCATTCCTTCTTATCATGTCAAAGTTGGCAACAGATTTCCTGATATTTTGTTTTTCTTTTCCCTCATTCCGGCAGAACTCAGTCTTAACTCAAGAATTTCTTTTGATCCATGCAGACCCTTAGGAAATTAATTTCAAATACTTGATATTCCAAATACTTTTTGACGCTTAAGGGTATATTGCTGGACATACTGTCAATAGTTTAAAAAGCCAAGAGCCAGCAGCTGCAGGAATTTATGCCCATTATGGAAAATCCAGCATGCTTTCTTTGGTATGGCAATACCAAAAGTCTGCTGGCATACCCACCTAAAGTACTTATAACCATATAAAGGGAATGCCTTTTAGGAATTGGATAAAAACACAGACATAATATTTTCCATCAATTAGATGTCGAGAAGTCCCAGACATACAATGCTGCAAGTGAAATTAGATGCCTTGGGAAACCTATTCCAAATGGAAATCTAATATGTGGGATCCTGACTCAGTCACCACTCCCTCAGTTTTTTACCCTCCCAAAAATATATTTGGATATGCTAGTAATGTAAATATAGTAACATTACACCCAGTAAATATGCACAGATTGGATCATGCGAGCTGCACTAAATGCAGCCATAGACAAACCACAAACTTGCCTATAGGTATTTTATAAACCTGCCAATAATGCACATTTGCTGGGTTTCCTATGTTATGCAGATGTGCAGTGCTACTATTTGTGGAATCCTTTCAGCAAAGTATTATTTATAAATGGAAAACGAGGGAGTTAATGGTGAGCCCTCTGTCATAGTTGTTTGGGACATGGGAATTATAAGTAGGACTGGGTAATCACTGATGTGCTGTGCATTTGGCACTGTGGTCATTTCTGACCCAAAGAAAAGCCACAGGAGATAAATATATGAAGGTTCCTTCCAGCTCTTTTGTGTGTTGAAATATACTTTCTGTTTCACTCCCTGCTTAAGCCACAAGCTGAATGGAGTAGTTTGTTGTACATAATTTGTAACTGCTCCCACAGCATGGCTCTTTTCACAACAGTTTGCCCCTGAGTGTTTGGGGCAGTTCTCTGTTAGAGGAGTGAAACCAGCCCGTCATTATCAGTGCCACTTGACAAAGGTGTTTGAGAGCCCTCCTGCAGGATGTCCAGGTGGAGAACTCAACACCTGGAGTTGTAGGGCTGTGCTGGTGCTTTTTGAATGTAATCTGAAATAAATGCAATGAAGTCTTGTGCAAATCATATGCAAGAGGAGATGTTCTCTGCTCTCCGTGGAAAGCTTGCAGGGCTGCTCTGCAGAAACACCAGGAGCAGCACAGCACCCAGAAGGTACCACCTGCTTCCTCCCGGCCTCCTGAAGGTGAAAGAGAACTGCTGATATTACTGGTGGAGCCATTATTCTCTTTGGCAACTCCAAGTGCAACATTTTTGTTTTCCTTTCACATCTAATTCATTCAATTTGCAAGTAGTTGTGGATTTTTTTTTAACTTCTAAAATACAATCTGTGATCTAGCTGCATCCAGTTCTGCCTCTTCTTTGACTTTTTTCAATGATAACTGCTTTCCTAATTTGAATTTAGTTGGCAGCTCTATTGATTGATGTTCCTGGTAGAATAGAATCCAGCTGTCTTCACTTAAGAGTATTGTGATGCAGGACAAACACTTCAGTCTGTGTCATCCATGTAAACAGTCTGTGGCTCTAAAGCTGCATAAATTCATCTGGAAAAACGACAATCCATGCTTGGTTTTTGCTGTGCTTACAATGTGGGCAGAAGATGGCTCTGGGTTTTTTGTCTAAATCATTGCAATAAGCCAGCAAGGAGATATGCCAGGCAATACTTCAGTGAAGTATACCTCAAGGTTGCCAAATAAACAGCTTTTGAGGCGTATGCATATCATTATTGTGGGAAATGTTTCTACTGGTATATTAGATAATAGCCGCAATTTGAAAAAAGAACATGCAGTCCTGTTCCTCTCCACTCCTTGTGCGCCCTTTGGGTGTGGACATATAATATTGAAATGTGTGGCTCATCACATTTTCAGTTCACCTGGTTAAAAAGAAGTTGCAAAGCAGCATAGATTTTCTTTTGCTTTCCATCTAGATCTGATGTACAAACCCAGTAGATTATTTTTAAGTGGGCTTTTTTTTTCCCTCCTCCTTCTTCATAAAATGCATATTTTGACACTGTACTTATGGGTAGTGCACCTTTGTGACCTTGTAACTACTGAGCCTTTTGCATGAAGCTGTTTTTGCAGATGCAGAGAACAAAAGAAATTACCAGCTTCCAGGTGTGCACATGAAAGCACATTTCAGGTGTTTAAACAGTGTTGGTAGCTGAGGAGTAGAGTGCTTACTCAGTGAGAACCCATTTATCCATGTTCTGATGGGTTTTATTAATTATTAGTACATGGCAGTTTAATCTGTAAGTTTGGGGCTCCCAGAGGTGAAAGGCTCTTGCTTTGTGATCATTTCCTGAGCCTGCACCAGGTCTGTACCACTTCACAGCAGAGTTTCTATTTTGTGCCTCTGCTGGCTCATCCAGCTATTCCTGGTGGAGCTGATTTCTTTTAGTTTCTGTAACATCGTTGCCAGCACTTCTCTATAGGGAGGTCAGCCAGGCAAATGACCACAGAGCTTACAATTCCCCATGATGAGTGAAAAAACCACTCTGAATGGCTCAGTCTTTTTAAAAACCCTCTATAATGAAATATTTTCAAGCCAGGGAAATGCATATAGAGGAGGAGTGCAACAGCTTGCTCTTTATCACCAAAAACTGCAAGCTTCAACATTGCTTTTGTTCAACAGGGATTTTTTATCTTCCTATCCAATCACCCCCTACCACCAGGCTTTAAAATTCTTTTTTCTCTGGTCGGAAAGCTGGTTCAGATGCCATACCTGTGGTTTCCCTCGTATTCTGGGTCTTTTCACAGAACTTGGTTTCCATAGTAAATGCTTTTCAAAAAACGTAAGGTTCAATAAAAGTACTCTGCAGTTCTTCATTTTATAAAAGAGTGCTCTCATTAGCTCACTGTTGAATAACTCTTACAACCTCAGATCTGTTTGAATTCTACTCCAAATGTTCCATTACAGGCCATCTGACACCTCATGAAACACATAAGCTCCATTGCTAGGTTTCTGATCTTAAGTCTTAGTCCTCAAATTATTTTATCATACTTACATTGGAACAAAATATGCTGAGACAGCAAATGAGGATCCATACATAGCCATGCAGAAACCAGGAGAAAGGATTGCTTGGTATTTACTGTTCAAAAAAATTAATGCTTTCCAAACTTCCTAGAGTGATGTGATGGGAAGCTTTTGTGTTCTCTGTATTGCCTCTTTTAATTTTGTTTTGTCCAGACACCACCCCCTGGTTTGTTATGAGGATTAGAGAGGGAAGGATGGTGCACCACAGTTACTCAGGGAGCCCTTTGCTCCTGTCTGCCAAGCCTGAACACAAACCATGACACTGCCAGCACAGGCTGGTTCCATAGATCTGGAGGAGCACTGCCCTAAGCCAGCAGTTCCAGTTCAGAAACAGAAACTCAGCGAGAGACCGATGAAAGCAGGCAGTCCCTGACAGTCCTGCCCCCGCTCTCTGCCTGCCTTTGCAGCAGGGATCTCGAGCCTGCCTTCCCTGCAAGCCCCAGCTGCAAGTGCAGCTCTCGGAGGGTGCAGCTGACACGCACGTGCAGGAGTGCTGTGCACACAGTATGGAGCAGTGCGTCCTGCAGCACAGCCTCCTGCAGTGGGGAAGCCACAGCACGGAGCTCCTGCTCATGCCCTTTGGCTAAACTCAGGATAGCCATAAGGGCATAACGATATCCTTGCTAATAGTGATGTGTCCCAGTGAGAAGGGAAAAATAATAACCCAGAAGTAAACTAATAATATCCTTTAAAAAGGCAAGATACTGCTTTCAGATGTCATCTAGTTGTGTTTGGCTTGGGTTTTTATATCAGCACGCTGAGCACCAAGATACTGCAGTGCTGTGTATCCTAATCCTCTCCTGTAAACCCTCTATACTCCAGCAGTTCTTGTCATGCTGCCTTTGCCAATCCTTGCCCATTGATTACTTTTTCTTCATCAGTTGGCAGAATAATTAGGCCTATTTCTAGAGAGATTTTTCACCTGACTTAGCATTCTGCTACTCATGCTGCCAGTGTCTTTGAAGTTTGTTTTTATGTCTTTGCTGGATTTCGGATCACATCAGTAATCTGTCACAGCAACAAGCATATGAAATATGGCAGAACATTACTTCCCATTTTTGGATTATTGTATTCTACTCAGTATCATGGCCCATGAAAAAATTACTAAGAAGCTACAATAGTATTGGTAGGACCAACTAAGCTGGTGCTTCCTTAAGTTGTCCTTCTATTTTCATAGAAACTGAACATACCTTCATGAGAAAACAAATGTGCAAAGCACCTCAGTGGCTGGGTGGGAAATAATCAGCAGTGCAAGTAGTGAAAACAAGTATTTGAGCCTTTAAAGAAGGAGAAATATCTGTGACAATATGTAGTGATATGCTTGTGTGATCATCAGGTTTTGGTATAGCAATGTGAAAGATACTCGGATTTTCTCCTGACAAAGACAGCACCTTCTTCACTTAGGAAAAGGGCAGACCTGTCTATGATCACCATGCTGGCTGCAATCCCCATGTGAACCCCAGCTGCCTCCTCTTTCATACAGACCACTGATCCTGCATGGATTGTTGGGGGCAGATATGAGAATTAGGTCTTGTGTTAGGGAAGCTGTGTTGGTGTTTTTTGTTTGTTTTGACGCTTGTTTGTTTGGATTTTTGTTGTTGGTTTGGGGTTTTTTTTGGTCTTTTTGGTTTTTTTCTTAAATAGGCTTTATAAATTTTTCCTTTCAATTTCATAATATAAAAAGCCAGTGTATTTTTTCCTTCTTAGTACTGTTAAATGTTTTTCAGGCTTAATTTAAACATAATGATTGCCTGAATACATTTGTTTTCTTATTTGGTTGACAAAACCAATGAAGCATTTATGTTGCAATGCCTTGGCATATTTTCAGTTTGGGATCACTAGACAGCTAAAGAGGAAGGGCTAAAGTCTGTGAAGGTGAAAATAATGCACTTAATTCCTCTTATGAAACTGCACATATTGCTCTTTGCAGAGTACCAGCCCTGCATGGAAAAGTCTAACATGGAGTAAATGCTTTTGTGTAGCTTTGAATGCTGTATGGCAAGACCAACATTTATATAGATGAAGCTAGGAAGACAAGATTGGGAAGAAAGAAGTGAAATGTCCCAAGCTTTGGCACAGTGTATTTTCCCTGGCCCAGGCCAGTGCACACCTGAAAGCTTCCTGTGGCTTGGGAGGGTCCAGGGCCCCCCCAGAGGCTGCTCCCCCTGATCCTGCCTTCTGAGCAGGGCGCCCTGGAGTCCTGAGGAGAGCAGGCCCTGAGTCCCCAGGAGTGCTTGCTCCTCCCTTCTCTTAGCACTCTCCTCAGAGATCCTCAGGAGTCTCTAGGACAGGGCATTGTGTAATTTCTCTCCTTTCCAGAGGGGCCTCCAAGACCTTGACTGCAAATGCACAAAGATGTTGAGGATCTGTTTTCCTTCCTTGCACTGGAGAAAAACCCCAACCCCAGAATCAAATACAGTAACTTTCTCTGAATAGGGTGGCCCTGCCAGCAGGGTTTGGTGACCCTTGCTTGGGATCTACAGCATATTATGGGATGCTGGCAGACCCGCCAAAGGCACACATATGTTCCCAACTATGAAGGCAGCTGCCTGCACTTGCTGCTTGTGTCTCTTCTGTCCTGGGCATTGCTGAGCATTCCTGAGCACTCCTGCAGTGCTCTTGACTTGGAGTCAGAGCTTTCAGGTCCTGTTAGCACCAGCTCCCATTTGCTGCTTGTCCCTATTTCCCTTCTGTATTGAATAGAAATGCAGCAGATGCAGCACAGATACTGAGGAGAGTCAAGAAGCTGTCACAGGGCATACTGTATTTTCTCATTCCCTCCAAACTGAGGCTCAGGAGTTGTCTAGTGTTTCATGTTGTTCAGAAACATGCTACAGGAAAATGTAATCCCTGAGCAATTGCTTCTATCAGAATATCCTTTGATTTTTACCATATGCCTCTCCTCTATGATTTTTCAAAATTATTAAGCAGAAGGTTGTGAGGAAAAATGAAGATGACTTTTGGGTAACCATAGCACAAGTCCTCTCAATTTTTCACGTTGTGGTAGTTTGCCATGCCTTGTCTATTTCACATTGGTTGTTCTCCTCATTATATCAATTTCTGTTCATTTTGTATCATTTTAACTATCTTCAGAAGCTTCCTTCCTCTGCTTTTTGGTGCAGATCTCATCAATATCTCTGAACATTGCAGCCATTTAGTTGTGCACAGGGGCTCCTTGCTGCCCCTCATCTGCCTTGTCCTCAGCAGACTGGCACTTTGATCAGTGAACTGCAGAGGTGCTTCTGGCTGCTGGAGTTCTGGTGAATAGGAGAAACTGAACATACCTTCATCTTGTACACCCTTTTTTGTCTTTCACATATTTTTGTTAATTTTCTTCCTACTTCTGGGAGTAGTAATTTTCTTGAGTTTTTCATTCTTTGGCAGGTATTTCATTTTTCACTGTTTCATACCTTGGGCTCATACACTTCTGAGTTTCACTTGGCAACTCCTCAGGTGTTGCAGATATTGCAGAGCACCTGGTTCTTTTGTGTGGAGTCCATAGAAGAGCAGTGCCCCAATGTGCTGGATGCAGGCTGTTCATCCCAGAAGTGACAGTGGCCCTGTGGGTTTTAGCAGGACAGCTCAGGTGGCTGCAGCAGGCTGTACATCACCTGCAGTTATCATGCAGCTTCTTGTGAATTGTGTAATTGTAGTAGCTTGTTGAACAAATGGAAAGTGTAACAGCTCTGATGATGGACTTGAACTGAAAATGCAGATCGATTTTACTAGTTCATGCTAGAGAGCAGATAAATGACTCTCAAAGTAGCAAAAGCACTGATTTGTAGAAACAAACCCCAAAAAAGTCAGTAAGACTTTTTTTAATGACTTTCAGAAGTCAGCCAAGAAAACCCCAAATGTTTTGTCCTTTAGCTAAAAATGAATAGAATCATTAAAAACATCATTGAATTATTGGACCCTTAAAAACCCAAAAAATCCAGTATTGAAATGCAAGTGTCTCTGCCAATTGCAGCTTGCAGAGTACACGTTTGCAGTACACGGGCTTTGGAGTGAAGAACTTTGTGTTTTAAGAACAGGGGGTCTCTCTTAGAACCTGACTAGAGAAGTGTGCTGAAGAACAGCTGCCCTGTGCTAGAGGAAACCTCCCCAGCTACAGCAGCCTTAAAGTAAAGATTAACAGCTCTTAAATTAGCCTTGATTCTATTAGAAATGCCCCTCATATTTCATGCTCTGGAAAGGGATATGGGGGAAAGAATATCATAATGTTTCCCTGTTCTTTGACAAGCCTTGCAGTAGCCCTGTCAAAGATCCTTTAAAATGGAATTGAAATAATCAGGAATGATGTGTCTATGTGAAAAATGCTTGGCACTTTCTTTTCTCTAAGACGGGTGTATGCTAATAAGGTTTAAATTATGAGTTAAAAATGATTCTTATCAAGCAAGTGCTAGGAGCTCAGATCAAATTGCTAAAACAGAAAATTAGAAGGTTTCTAAATCCTTTCCATTTTGCTTTCTAAATAGGATAAAAAAACTACTGTCATGAGTTGAATTAATACAAATGCAGATATAAACCCCACTTTTAGATGAAGCAATAGATTATTCTCTATAGGTGTTCTGCTCTATATGCTTTGCTTTGTAATCAGATTTATCAGCTTAGAATACAGCACTCCCCTTTCCAAAGGGAAAGATGGTTCTGTGCAGGTGTTCTCTGAACTTGGTGATTATTAGCAAAACAGTGCTCTCAAATAATTACCTTCCTTTGTAAGTGAGTCATCTTATTATTTTGCTTCTATTAAAGTCTAGTATCCTTCAACAGTGTCACGTTATCATGTCTCATAATCAGAATTATGCAAAGGAATTATCTGTATGGATTTCATGCCCAGGAACTGTATCATTGTTTATTTATCACTCTGAGAAGGTATGCAGTGTTTTGTTTGTTTGAAGCACAGTAGTTGAAGATGTATTGAGTTTTGAAAATAGATCATTAAAGTTTATGTTTTCTTTAAAGTTGAAGCCTTAAAAGCCATAATCAGCTGCCATTTATTTTTTACTAATGGAATAAGAAGTAATGAATTTTCTTTGATAATTTCAAGAATGTAATGGTGCTGTGAAGGAAGACATCAGGAGTGAAAGCTGCTGAAGTGGCTTTAAAGTTTGAAGAAGTGAGAAATTAGAGAAATTAGCAATGATCTACCAGTACCTGATCAGAGAATATGCTGGACTTGTCAGTGTTTCTGTTCTGGAGCAGGACAATCTTTATTAATCTGAGGGACTGGAGGAAATGCTAAAGCACAGTATTTACCCCTCCTCTGTTAAGCACTGTGCTGGAGAAGAGGGGGTCAGGCATATAATTTCCAGAGTTTATTCAGTTTGTTCAACAGATGAGAGCATTGCCATAAGCAGCAAGGAAACAAAGAGGCTGAAGTGCTAAGAATGCCCATGGCACATGGAGTGGCAGAGGATCCACTGGGATATGCCCATATCATCTTGATTGTTAAACTATACATCAGAAAAAGGCCAGAAAACTCCAGGGTTCCTTCTTGGTGCTGCATCTGGCCAGACACATTTGTGGGGAAGATTCTGTGCAGGAAATCTGTCTCACTTCATCTCGTGCCCTGCTCACTACTGCCATTTCTCATGCCTTGGCTCTCCCTGATGGTGCAAAAGAGGGCAGAAAGGGAAGCCCAGGGATTTAATAAATGGAAAAAACCTGTTACTTATCCCTGGTATAGAACTGGCTAATGATATAAAGTCAGTGGTCAGGTCAGTCATAAATTTGCTGGGGTAACAAATGCTCTAGGCTGGTCTTGGGCATCTCTGTGAGCACTGCAATTCTTCTGCAAATGTCTGTGTGCACAAAAGTTTGAGCAATGGACCTAACACTTCATGAAAGCCAGTTTTTACCCATAAAATTAAATAAAAACACTGCAGACCAAAGGCTTTTTAGAGAAGAGAGAACTTTTCTAATACTGCTAAGGTATTTTTCAGAAAGGGACCAAAGCACTTAGAGGGTTCTGTCTCCTCTCAGCAGGCCTCCAGAAGGCCCCAGCACCTGTCCAGCTGACAGGATGTCTGCATGCAGGCATCTGCTCTCATCTGGCACCAGCAGGATGCTCAGGTGGTGACTGGGCAGCTTTGCCCACTCTGTGCTACAGAAGCCTTCACCAAGGTGATAAGGAACAAAAGGACTTCTGAAGATCCTAAAATACACTGAAGGTGTTCCACTACAACCAGCATGAGTCTCTCTCGGTTGATTTACAGGAAAAGGTGGTACTTTGGAGAGCCTGTTTATTCTGAAAAGTTATTATATGGCAAGGATCCTTAAACAAGGGTCTAATAATTACTTCTTTGTGGATAATTAGTATCTTGCTGTTCTTTGTGCTGCTGCCAATCAGCAGTTGGTTTATACACTGTCTATTGACTTTTCCCTACCTAAAGGGATATACAGAACAATACATTGCTGCAGTTTTTGGCAAGCAACACTGGCCAAATACCCTGGTAAGATTATGCTTGAAAGAGAGAGCTCTAACAGCTTTCAAACAATTCCTGCTTTTTGGCAACCTTAATGTCAGGATGCTGCAGGAAGATTTGATCCTTCAAAACCGTATAAATGAGAATCTCTCTGAGATCAAGCAGGGACTCTGCAGTGGCAGCGTGATCAGTAATCCAATACCAATCCTTTCATAATGCCCTTTCAGGTGTAGACAAAAGGGGGAGGCTACCAAGTCCAGTTTGATCTACTTCTTGATAACTTTGTATTCTTTCCATGGCTCCACTTGCAGTTGGTGGCAGATGATGAATTGGTGACGATCTCATCTTTCTAATCACTTTATTTCCAAAGTGTGCTGCTGTTACCTTAGATTCTGAAAAGCAGCAAATATGAGAGCCTTTCAAGGGATTTCAAGGTGAGAGGAATCTGGGTGAAAATGCAGTTGACTAGTCTTTAAAATCTTCTGCTACCAACAGCATGCCTAGCTGATAATAATGACTTTGGACTTACCTTTCATCCAGACAAACCCCAAAACATTTTGTCAACTCATACTTCATTTCACCAGGTGCAGAACTGCAGCAGCTGTTTGGCAAAGCACAGCAAGCAGTTCAACAGTTGGGGATAGCAGTGCACTTAATTGGGAGTTGTGGAGTAGTCTCTAAAATGACTTGATTAAGATGTATAGCTGTAGGCCCACGTGGCACAAGAGCACACCTCCTCAGCAGGAACTGAGGCAGGGATTTTGTCTGAAGCAAAATGGGATGATTGCAGGGTCAGCATAGTAGCAGTTTTAAATAGATTAAAAGAGGCAACTTAATGAGGACAACCTCAGTTAGATTCATCTTCAACAGTGTGCTACTTGGAGGGCTAGAAATAAATGAAGACCAAAATACCACTAAATCTAGAGGGGGATATGTGTTAGGGAGCAATCATTTTCTTTTTGGGGGCGTTGCATATGTCAGTTGGAAGCCACTTAAAACTTGATTGCCAACAGAGTGGACAGTGTTGTGAATTGTGTTTTGAAAGATTATCTAGAGCTGCAGTTTCCCTACACTTGGTTTTGGGTGTATTTGGTAAACAAGGATGTTGTGATCACTACACCTGCATGGTTTCACACATGGCTATTGTTGAGTAAGAAGCCAAAAGGGCAGAAGCAGAGCGTTCTAAGGCTTGGAATTTGTTGTGTGTTTTAAACTCTGGTCACATCTAGACCTGCAACACTAATGTGAGCTGGGAGCTGAATGCTTTGCCTGATAGTAGGACATGTGATTGGGCTGCAATTGGAGAAAGGCTTTGCTTTCAGTATCACCTGCTTCTTCCCATTTACCAGCAGCTGTTGTCACCATCTCTGGGCACAGTTTAACTTCTCAGAGGAGCTCTTTAAATGTTGAAAAGAAAATTTCAACATTTTCTATAGGTGTTTGAAGTCCTGAAAAGTACTTGAGCGTTTCTAAATGTTACTGCTGCCTATTTGAATCAGTGTAAGATTTCCTAAACATTTTAAAGAACTTATATCATTGCAAGCCTATGAAGACTACAGAAAAACAATTAAAAATATGCATAATTATGTAGATTTATACTGCCAGTCTAAGCCCGTTTTTAAAGTGAAAACATACATAAAACTAGCTCTAGGTCATTTTTTAAAAAGTGAAGAAGCTGCCTTTGCTGAAGCTGAAACTGTGGAGGCTCTGGATGATTTATTGAAGTGTTCTTGTATCACATTTCCTTCCCAGTAAGTAGGTTTTCATCTCCATGGGAGAATGCAGCATGCAGCCCTTGCCCTGCAAGAGGTTTGCATGCAGTTGTGTTTGTAGCAGTGATAGAGCAGTGGGTAAATGCTGTACCTCAGAGTGGTTTGACAGCTTCAGCTTCATAACAACCCTGTGTGGCTAAACCTCCTTCAGACAGGGGGTGATTACATGACACATTTCCTTTTTTAAGAATGCTTTTTTCCTCAGTGCTAGGTAAGGGAGATGGGTGGTGGTTGTGCCCCATATTTATTATTCAAATCTTAAATTTTAGTGATAAGAAGGTCTCAAAATTATTCCTAAATTAAGCCTAACCATACAGCTTTACTTAGGCAAGAATGCAAAACATGACCCAACAGTCTGCAGAAATGCTCCCCACTCACATTTCAAGTCAGAACAGCATAAACATCTTCATTTAATTAGTTGCATTTAAACTCCTTCTGTTTAGGGATGTCCTTGAACAAATAGTTAGGAGTAGTTGTTGGTTCATCTTGGAAGCTGAATTTATTACTTTGCTCAGTAGGTTTAAAGAGGTGGAGGAGGAGAGCTTCTCAGTGTTTTCTGTCCTGTGCTTAGAATACTCGATTAATACTGTCTCTTGCATTACCAGTGCTAACAGCTATCATAGGTGTTTCCCCTTGCTCTGATAGCAATTTAACCCTGCTCTGTTTTGCAGCAGGGTTGAAAAGATTTCTAGAAACAGTTGTTTCCTTCAGATTAAAGGTTGCAGAGGCTTGTGGTTAGGCTGCCAAGCTGAACACCTTTTATATCAGTACAACACAGAACAATACTTGCTAAGGTTCCCCAGTCTGTTCCCATCCCTGAAGCAGCACTCGAACGTTTGTAGCTCCTGGATGTCTGCGTGTGCCCAGGCTGTGCCCCAGCGGCTCAGAGGACGAGCTCGTGCTGCGGTCAGGGTCTGTTTGCAGGCCACTGCTCGCTCTGAGCCATTAATGAACACACTTGGCATGGTCAGGAGGTGTTTGAATGCAGAAATCAAGGCAGGAATTGAGTGTACCCTGAGGTGGAGTTTCTCACTCCTGTGAAGAGTTTGCAGTCTAGTGGTGTTTCATGGGTATCTATCAAAAGCTTAAGGAACAAGCAGGATAGACAACGAGCTTCTGGAAATGGGGAAGCATTCCTATCAGTCAAATGAAACCCTGCTGCACAAACGGTGAGAGCAATTGCCTGTCAAGTGTACTGTAATACTCAGCTCAGTATTATTTGACTGGCACGTTGTGTTGTCACTGATACGGTGTCTGAACTCCAGTGAGACTTTCACTATTGCAGTAGTTTGGTAAATGGGGAAGGAAATGGATTTTGGATGGAGTTTTCATAATGAGGTCAATCTGAGGCAGAAAACCCAAGTGTGAATGGATGTGTTTACATATTCAAAAGACAGCAGATGGCTTTAGATGGGATATTGATAACAAATAATAAACTATTTTAGGTATGCTCTTCTCACCTAAAATGTGTGATAACAAATCCATAATTTTGTGAAGCAGCCTTTGTAAGGCAATTGTAAGAATGCAAATCTGTGTCATCTGCTTATTATTGAAGCCGTTTAGCACATCAGATGTCATTCCAGATTACCAGTTGCATTTCAGCTGGACTGGAAACAAATCCAGATCAGTAATAATGTAATGCTGTGCACCTTAAGGTTAAATGTCTGACAAGACAACTAGTGCTAATGGACTGTGACATTTTTCAGGCCATCGGTCTGACATTACTTGCTGTGTCAGAGTAAAATGTTTACAAAGATCTAACTCCACATTACAATACATTAAGACATCATTCTTTTCTCTTGTGCACGCTCCAAGCTTTCTGGCTGCATCTAAATTCCACTCTTGGCCCGTGTGTAAAAGCAGCATCTTCCAGGCTGTGGGGAGCTCTGAGCACCACTGTTAATGGGATTTGATTCAGTCCAGAATGCCCTGCAAGGTTTCTGTTCAGCACACTGCAACTTTAGAGCTCGTGCTGCAGATAAAACTCCACGAGCACAAACCCATCTGGGACCAGGTCTGCCACTGTAAATTTTCTGAGCAGTATCTCACTGTAGATGTGCTGTTGGTAGGAATGGCTTAACATAAGGACAGCAAATACAGATGAAAAATTTTATGACAAAGGTATCTGCTAAATTTACACTGCTGCAGCAGACTAGCTCCTGGAATTTTTAATGTTTCAATGGTATTTTTTAAATAAGGAAAAATTAAATCAGTATTTTGCATTAATGGGGCTTGAATGACTAGACTGATAAATGGTAAGTACACTTGGATCAAATCACACTTAAATAATATCATACTGTATTAAGAACTCATTAAAGGAATAGGTAAGAATTAGCCATTAGGGGCCATTTAAGAGCAGATTGTTTCAGTGCCCTCATCTCATAAAGGCTTTCTAAATATAGGGCTTTGTTTCAAATATTAAGATGGTTCCTCTGGCTTCTGTTTGTAACTACTTTCCCTTATTTTCATTAAATACTTATACTTCTGATTCAATTAGATTAAATGGTATATTCTGTCCCCTCTTAAACAGCTTGTAATGCATCAATTTTTTGGTGTGGTTTTATATGTTGTGACAGATTATTCCAGTGGCTAAGACAGGAACTGGAAAAAATACTGGGTTTGTTAATGCAATTTTCAGCAAAGTGTGGGGGGGTTTAATATGCTGGACTATTTTTGTGTCTGTATGTATGTTCAGTCATGCGCTATCCCTCCTGTAGTGTGGATGTGTGTATATCCATGAATGCAAAACTTATCTCACAAACTGACAGTGCGGTGACATCTGATGCTATAGAATAGATGAGAACTCCAGCAGTGGTATCAAGCTTCAGACGTTCCAAGTAAATCCTAAGAAAGCATGAACCCATCACCAGACAGATTTGAAATGAAAACGCTGCTCTGCTTGATCAAGTCAACGACTATTAAGCGCAGAGCGTGGTGCCAAGATGTAGCGGCAATCGGGTTATTTTTTACTTTAAACAACACTGCGGGGGGGCTGCGGGGAAACAAACGCGCGCTCGGGCTGCGGGCCGGGACCCGAGGGGCGGGAGCTGCTCTGGGGCACTGCGGGAGCGCTCCCGCTGCCACCGCCCCGCTCGGCCCGCCCCGCACGGCCCCGGGCCGCGCAGCACCTGCCGGGCCGAGCCGAGCCGAGCCGAGCCGGGCCGGGCCGGGCCGGG